>LKNJ01003207.1:0-48216 GCA_002120245.1 Maccullochella peelii | reverse complement strand
GTGGGTTCAGAGATGCTGCAGACCGTTAACAATGACCACCGCATGGAAGAGGAAGTATTGGCCCGGATATCCGTTATCTGCTATCCGGATATCCACTGCCTACACCGGAAGCCCTGAAACATTGGCCGTTGCCCCCAGAGGCCCCCTAAATTGTCGTCAGAAAATAGCCAGTGGGTTCCGAAACTGAACTTTATATAACTGAAAATATCTATCCTCTGGATGTCCTTGAAATTGGGCTCTTTTGAGCACACAATAACATTTTCTCCTCTTTTTTGAGATCATTTCGTTATTCATTTTCCCCAGAAATATACTCACATGTAGATGCACACCAGTTCACTTGGAACATATTTAAAAACTGTATTCATCATACAGTAAATACACATTTACCATCTCCTAAACTGTCCCGCTGTCAACGCACTACTCCCACCCAAAAGGAACAAATCATATTAGTTCACATAAAATTCACATATATCTCCCCAACATCTACATACATACACACAAACCTATTTCAATACATATACAAACATGCTTGCACAAATACACTCACAAGAATCTACATATATGAACACGCACATGCATTTATAAACTTAGTGTCTGCAGAAATACACCCCAAAATAAACTGGTTTTGCACGTGTACATGCTTACACACATGCATAAAAACACATACAAACACAACCTGTACATCTAAATCCACAGTATCTGCAGTATCTGTATATTCCAACCCACAGACCAGTATGCGTACTTTTATTTTTCAACACATCTGCTCAAGTATATTGTCTTCTCTCCTGAATGAAGTTCACACTTTTCTAAATCTGCTGCTTTTTCTTTCTTGGTCTGCTCTAACATTTGCTCTGCTCTCATTCCTCTCTTGCTTCTTTTCTCCACTCTCAGCAGCTCAGATCTGACACATGTCATATTTCTCGTCAGCAAACTGCATTTAAATATGCTAATACATTTAACACTGAGTGCTTTGGCCAGCTTTCAGTTTTACACCTCCTCCTTTTACACCTTTTGCTGAAGTGCGTGCTGAAAGAGAATCTACTGAACAATAGAGAGGAGATTAGAGTGATATTCATACAATCATGGACCGTATTTGAGGTGGAATGATGTGATTTAATCACGTTATAATAGTAATCAATATGTAAGTCTACCATGCTCAGAACTGGATTAAACTTTGGGGGGGTTTTTTCTATTCAAAATCACATTTGGATTAAAGGTAATTTTGGATGGAAGTCTGTATTGTCTTGTGAATCACAGACAACTCTTCTCTGTCTCAAGCATTTCAGAGGAAAGAAAACAATATTCCTTTGTGTTAAAAGTACTGTATAATGAACTCAAATGTTTTTGCTAGTGGCTGAACCTACTGAGGGAAAAGAGATGAATAAAAGATGAAGATACAATAATGCAGAGGAGAAAAAACAACAACTTTGAACACACCAGAAGTTTGCATTAAAGAGTCTTGCATTAAAAAGACATGAAAAATTCTGTTGTTTACTCGAAGAAATGGGCTTCTCGTTTCATCACGGCTTTGATCAGAGTGACACAAACAGATCCAGAGAGAGAAAAAAAAAAAAACTAGTTCCATTCCTGATTGACAGCTTTAATTAACAAAAGCAGCGCGGGCTCTGTGCATTTCCTCTCACAGCCTCTGGGGGCCAAGACGTGATAACAGGGAAATGCCAGAAAACAATACCTGACTTTTCAAACAAATGATCTATTCTCCTAGCAGTTGCATTCATGTATGTTCATGTAGGAGTTTTTAATGAGGATTTTCAATTTGCTGAGCTAAATCAAACTGGAATCCAGCTTGATTGTGTGGAAATGCTGCCTTAAATATTCTCTCAAGGAAATTAGTGAGATGTTTCTCACAGTAAAAGGGTCACAGTTATACCGTGTTGTCTATATCGGACTGTTTCACCTTCAATACACATGTGATATGATAGCAACAAGTTGAAAATGAATTCCCTCATTCTGTAGGATAAATGGAAAATATATGAGCTTCCCCATTTTAATGATTTTATTCCACAAATGAGATAAGAATGATGAAGAAACAAGCGAACTTTTATCTCTAAAAATATATGAGAATGTGGTTACAGTATCTGTATATGGAACAATGAATATAAAGGGATTTGATTCAGGGCTGTACTGAGGTCATGAGTTTACATTCTACAATTATAAAATGTTGGGTTGGGATGGTGGGTGTTTACTAGGCTGATTCCACTATTTTATACTCAAATTTAACTACTATTCTGCCAACAAAAATAATAAAATCAATAAATGATTCAGACCAGAATTTTTTTTGAAACAGCATTTGACCTTCAACTTACAAACTGGACGTGTGGACATGGGCATTTACCAAGCAAAAAGGGTCTAATGAAATATGCTGCTGAGTTGCATGATGGGATATGTAGGATCCAGTGTTCTTGGAGGTTGAGCCATACTAGGGAATCAAGACATCTTGGTGAAACGGGGGCAGCAGGAAGAGGACCCAAATGCAGATATGAAGGTTTTAATGACATCTTACTTGTGGTACAGGAAGGCAGGCAAGTAAGCAAACAACAGGTAAGTCCAGAAATTGAACATGAAACAAATCGTGGAAACGCTGAAAACACTGGAAGTACAGGAAACCTGACAAGAGACAATGAACCGACAGAGAACAAGGGGAAAACACAGGCATATATAGGGGAAGGGCTAACGAGGAATCAGGCACAGGTGAGCACTGGGGGACAGGTGAATACACTCAAGACAGAGACACGAGGGCAGGAGCACAGAGGAAACAGGAGACATGACCTCAACATAAAACAGGAACTAAACACTGACATAAACATGACAAGACAAAGTCCATGACACTTGGCCTCTGCTGCTTCAATTTTGACCGTTCTTTGTTTAGTCTGTCTCTTGAGTCCTGTAACTTTTATGAAAGTGCAGTACTAAATTTCTGGAGAACCCATATAATATGAAGCATTGCCCACTTGTGACCCCTCGTCACAAGTTGAACTTCTCAGATTGTGTCATTTCAAGGATTTTTAGAGTCCCCCAAAGGTGAAAATATGTGCATATAAGTATTTCACAAGGAACAAGTCAGAAACAATAAACACAATTTGCATAACAGAAATATGTGATTTTCTTTCTTATCCCTTTAAAAATCTTCTTACCCAACAGATTTATCTTGAGACCCCCTGGGGAGTGCCGACCTCCAGGTTGGGAAACACTGCATTACACTAAGGTACTTGGCTACAGCCCTGATTAGATTAATTTCTAAAATAATACACAGCTTGACTCATTTAAAGTTCCCCTCCAGACATGTTCTAAAAGACTTACTCTGCTGGACACAAGATGTCTCCTACAGTACTTCACTGAAAAGTCCATTCTCAGTGTATGTGCACTGGAGGCTTCAAGTTTCCACATCACACTTGTGTAAGTTGCATCTTGGACCACGATTGCCTCCAAAACACATTTTTGGGTGGGGGCGGCATTAGAGGCAACATCCAGTATCTCACAAAAACAAGCCAAAGCTTAGAGGAAAGTCAGACAGAATAAACATTTGTGTGACAGAAATGCATGTTTTCTTCTCTATCCCTTTAAATTATCTTGTTATAACTATGTTGTAATATCATAATAACACACATGCTTTTTGGAATGAAATTCACAGCTACATAAAACCTTTAATTTCCGGGTTTGTATTTGAAGATTTTTAAATAAAGAGAATTTGATTTCTATGATTTAGATATATGGTCTGGTCTCTTTTTTTCCCCTATATCTTAGTTTTCCTCCCCCACATTTGAAGGTTAAAGCGCATATGGGACACCAGAGTATTTTATTTCAAACTGATCACATTTATCATGAATGCAGACTGGCTCTTTTAACTGTATTAATGATATTACCTGTGCTTAAAGTGGTTGGTCAGAGGTTTGTTGAAACACTAGTATGCAGCGGCTTTTGTCAGCAGACTTGTCATCACTGCTGACACGTTTCCCTTAACAGTTACATTTAAACAGCAGCGAGTCATTAGAAGAAACAAGACTACAAAGAAACAATGAGTGTCGTATTGTGCCCATGCTCTCCTTATACAAGCAGCGAAACACAATGCTTATCTAAAGACTAAGTAACTCAGAGGTTATGGGGAAGAGGCACAAATAGCAGGCAATAGCATAATGGAATATAGTGACAATGGACTCCCTATTACTGTATGTACTTACAGTGCAGGAATCCTTGCATCTGAGTCATTATGTGCAGCGCAGGGAGGTGGGAAACAGTTGCTGATTATGGTGTACGGGAGCGGAAATGGCAAGCAGGCATTAACACACAGCGACATTAGCGTTGTCCCAGACAGCCTGTTAGTTGAAGTGGGTTTTAATTAGCTATTTTCCAGTTAGTAAATGGAGGAATTATCAATGGCCCAAAAACAAGATTGAAACTGGGCATGCAACCTACACACACAGCACAAAAACACACGCATGTATTCACCTTGGCATGTGCACTCATGTACACAACCATACACACTACCTGACACACACAAAGGCTGCCAAGTACAAAGACAAACACTCCAAGTAAATGACAGGTACAGACATATCATATTAGCATAATACGTGGCACACAAATGGAAAAACCCATTATCTGGATTTAGGGACAAAATGTTTTTTTCACCTGCTTCCAAACAAATCAGAGCCTGCACATACAATGCTATGTTTACTCTAAGTGTTTACAAATGCAAGATTGCTCTCAATTTCAGTCCATTCAGCTTGTGATGCGGGGCACTCCTGGGTTTCTATTCCTCCTTTATGGGCCTGCTCTGAGCCGTCATGGCTGAGGTCGTCACTTCTGGATGATAACAGAATGCTGAAGTTATTAGCCAGCTTTTTAATTAGATTCTGCCCTTCCACCCTGTCTTGTCCCCGCTTGATTTTTTTTTTCTTTTTATATGTGGGTGCACCACTGAGGCATTATTAATATTTAGATGAGAAGCCTCTGCTCTTGCCTCAGAGGATGTTAGTAAAATCAGCCCCCCCGTCCTCAATAGTGTTGGATGAATGGCTGGTTGGATGGAGGGATGAATTCCCCTGATGGCCCTTCATCTCTGCTGCTGCCACAGCCGTGCAGCCTCTCTAATAGGGAAGATGAGGATTCAGGCTGTTTGTAGTGCAGCTATAACATGTTGTGCTGTGCAGGTTTCTTTCAGGTCTACAATACTGCTAAAAGAACTGCACTACTGTTAAAAGCACAGCAAATGTACCTTGTATTTATGGGCACACTTGTGTGTAGGCGTTTTTTATTTTATGCCTGTGGATAATTGGCCTGGAGTAGATGACATGACACCATGTTGAGATATTTAGTATAATAAAATTAATGGTGTTTGATAACATGAATTTTGAACAATTAAGAAGATTTGCATTGTATATATATATATATATATATATATATCATATAATATATTGCTATGTAATCGCTATTAGGCCCAGTGCACATGAAATATTCACACCACACTGTACAAATACACCAGGACAACCACAATTTTACCTAATTATTTAAACCAAAATGTACTTAAAGTAAGTATCAAAAGTAAAAGTACTCCTTATACAGAATGAACCCTTTCAGAGTGTTTTATTATTTATATATGATACATTATTGGATTATTATTGCTGCAGCTGGTTGATGTGGAACTTTGAAAGTTTAACTATTTTAGATAGTGTTGGGTATTCAATACATAACAATACATATACAATACATATTTTATTAAGTAATTATTAATTAGTCATTGAATCCTAAAAGTCTGTTTTTTCTTCTTAAAGAAAACGGGGGGGGGGGTAATCTCCCAGTCTGGTTTGATTAATTCAACCCATTTCCAATAGAAATGAACTCGCTTCAGTCATTTTCTAGAAATTAGTATGATCATTTTGAGAGGGAGATTGCTACGCTAGAGGGCTTGGCAATGTGGCTGAAATCAATATGAAAATATTAATAAGAATATTTTTCAATTTTTGATATACATCACATTATAAAAAGTAATCAAACTGAGAATCAGCACTTTTCATTGTGTTGTGTATTGCATCAAATAAAACTGATTGCACATTTAAAACAACAACCTTGATAAGGCATTTTGTTGGCTTGGATTTATAATTAGCTTAAAATTGGGCGACAGAATTTTCAAAATCATGATATGATTTCACTGAAAGTCAATATTGAATTATTGCTCAGCTCTACTATCACTTTTATCTTCTGCACTCATATGCACTGTATATACAACGGCTATATGTGTTGAAGAGAAAATGACTAAATTCCTCTCTTCATAAATACTCAGAGCATTCATAACGGTGACACTCCTATATGACCCAAGGGCAGTTTAATTCCATTAACACTGAGGTGTGTCTGTAAAATAGCAGTGTGTTAATCAGGGCAACACACAATGGTTTCCCTGTATGACTTTAATGCTGTGTAAGTTCAAAGGAGAAGGTTTGCCACAGACAGCAGAAAGTCCCGAGGCTTTGTCAAACACTGTTGAGTAGACTTATTGGAGTGTCGGTAGTTTGAGGGAACTGAAGCTGAGCAAACATCTGAAGCCTTTCCAAAATGAATAACAATTAGGTGATTTAAAAAAAAAGTGGCCCACTCCAAATGGTGTGTAGGAGAGACATCTGTTCCTGCAGGTTATTTGAGGTGAATAGAGGATAGAGACTAAATTCCCTGATGCAACAATGGAGCTGTCGACATTCTTGTTTCACAACTTTCCCAGGGCCTGACTGTGTGCATGAGGTTGCTTTTACACGTATTACACTGTTTTTAAAGTGATGACAGTATAATAACACTAAAGAGACAGAATATGTACATGATCAGTGATGCCCACTGGCTACCAGATGTTCGATTCCCAGAATACCTTTTCAACAACTGTGAGAAAGCAGTTTCAACGATATAGCAGCCAAAGAAGTGATGTCATGTTCTTTACTTAAAAACACTTCAATACAGTGTGTCAATCTACATCAAGTCACCCTCACTGCTGTGGAAGGCCCTCCGTATCGAGGGGGAGGGTGTGAATTAACAGGTACAGTCTGCCACACACTCTCCACCTTCAGCAGGAAACAGCCATCGCCATGGTTACTGATAGATGCCTTGCTTGCCCAGCTTTTGTGTCTTTTTTTAAATTGATGAGTGCATATATAAGCTATATACTGTATATATGGCTGCAAATCAGGTGACTTTAAGGACAACGTGATAATTTCCTTTCTTGTTAAATTTTTTGACTTTACTACCCAATTTTTGATTTTGTCTAAAGCCACTATGCAGGATCGTAGCTACCACTGAGGATACTGAGGTCATATCCTCTGTATTGTTTTGAGGAAGGTGAGGATTTTAGCAACCTGGAGGAAGATCATTCTACAATTAAAAATCCACACATGGTGGTGGGCATTTTATAGGCTGATTCCATAAACAATTGGTGTACTTTTGGACCAGAAAGATGAGAAATACACAAAGGATTTAGTATCCAGTATTCCTGGCAGCTTGGAGAAAGCTTTGAAACAGCATCACATTTACAGTTAACTAAATAAATAAACTATGAAAAATCCAGATAACAAAAAAACTGACCCCTGGAGCTCCCTGGACTGGTTGTCCTTCTATCTCTTAGACAGAAGTTTTTCTGAATGTTTTCTCAGTCCCTACATGTCTGAAACTTCTGCTCTTTCCTGTGGTGTGCCTCAGGGTTCTGTCTTGGGTCCTATTTTACTTGCTTTATGTATGCTTCCCTTATATTACCATATATATTCCCATCATCATATTATTAGCAAATTGTAAGGTATTTCATGTCATTGTTATGCTGATGATGTCCAACTGTATGTCTCTTGCTTAGCCTGGTGAGACTGACAAACTGACTGTTTTGCTGATTGCCATTAAGTACTGGATGCAACAACAACAACTTTTTACAGCTGAACGCAGACAAGACTGAGGTCATTGCTTCAGATAGCATAGCCTCCCGCTCAGTGTATTGGGTCCATTTCTTCAGCTGTAAAGCCTAATCTTAGAAATCTCTGTGTTATATTTGATCAGGCTATGTACTTCGATCAACATATCAAATTGTTTGTTCCACTTAAGAAACATTGCAAAACTCAGGTCTGTTGTATCAAAACCTGAGCTAGAGATGATCATTCACGCTTTTATCTGCTATCCGGCTAGACTACTGCAATTCCATTTTCACCTGCCTCAGCAAGTTGTCTCTGGACCGTCTACAAAAGATCCAGAGTGCTGCTGTAAGTCTGTTGACCAGGTCCAGCAGGACGACTCACATCACACCCATCTTATCTTCTTTACATTGGCTTCCCATCAAGTTCAGGATTCATTTTAAAGTTCTTGTTTTCACATTTAGAGCCCTGCATGGTCAGGGACCTGTGTACATCTCTGACCTGCTCCATCCTTACATCATCAGTAGGACTTCTTAGGTCTTCTGACAAGGGCTTACTGTTTGTCCCTTGCACTCGACTGAAAACAAAAGGTGATTGTGCCTTTGAAGTGGTGGCTTCGACAATGTGGAACGCCCTTCCTAGGGTGGATAACGACGGGTCGGGCCGGGTTCAGACAAAAATTCAGAAATGACTAAGTGACTCTGTGAAAGGTTCTATACTAAATAACTTACTTACTTACATCATTGCAGCATGCAAACATAGATGTGAGTGGATATGGACTGCTGAAGGTATTGTCAGTGAAGAAACTGCTATCTCTACCTCTTCTGTAATGTATAATGTCTTTATGAATATTGTCCTTTTAAAACACATACTGAGTCTAGAAAGAAACCCTTGCTGTTTCCACAACCTTGCACAACCTGATGTTAAATATAATTGTAACTACATTGAAAAAAAACCCAACATAACCAATATCTGATTTGTCCTTTAATCTTATTACACAAATGTTTAGTGGCCTATATGATAGCTATGGTCGGAAAAACATGTAAATCCTGATCTACAGATTTCAAGTTAGAAAGCTCTGACCCATTGAATTAAACAGTAACTTGCTGCATAAATTAGACCTCTCCCTCATGAGCAGATGCCATGTAAGCATTCCCCCATCTTTCCCAAATTGTAACAGCCTTGAAAAAGTCATGTGTGGAGTCAGAGTGAATTCTCTGTAACATCTCTGTGATTTAAATGGAAGACCTGTGTAGCTCCGAAGTTTACCAACATCAAATATAAAACAAAACAAAACCTCCTCGTTCCAGCGAGACCGCTTCACTGTTAAATATTTCAAAAACCTTCCCCCTTTTTCCTCTTGCCGGCAATCAGGAAACAATCTTTCCTTGTCTCTCCCCGGCTTCTTCAGGGACTCTGGGTACAGAGTGTGAGGGAAGACATCTGAATGCGAGATGACTGCTCCAGATCCGATGGCGGATGGGTGTAGCTGGTGGAGGGCAGCTTAATTGGAGATGTGGCTGGCGTCTCCTGCGGAGGGAGAATAGGAGTATGAGTGGCTCCCAGTGGCTCGGCGCGTCGCATAACCAGTGACCTAGAAAAGGAACACTGATCACTCCCCGGAGTTGACGACAGAGGAGACACACTGCTAACGAACGCACGCGGCTGAGGTCTGCTGGTGATCAGAGAAAACAGAGGCATTGTGGGTATGCGGGACAAGCAGCAGCGAATGTGACCCCAAAGTACTGAAGAGGAAGAGACGCAGTGAGTTACTGTGGACTGCTTTGTTCAAATGAAAGGATGTAGACAGAGAGCCAATCCAAAGTCATAAATTCTGCTTCATGTCATGTGACATGGCCTGGTGTAACCTTACAGTGTAGTGCTGAGTCATCACTGGGACAGAGCTGCACATTTAAGGACATAACCTGACAGGATATGGCAGGGGCAGAGGAGACTAGGGAGGCGATAAGACCTCTAAGCTGACACAGCTCCAACCCAAAACAAACACATGACACTCAATTGAAAAATCAAATAAAAATGTTCTAGCTTCCGAATAAATAGAACATCTGTAACACTAACTGCAAATACTTTACTTTATGTTGATATAGTATTCATAAGCACTATAAAAAACATTTAATAAATAGTTTAATTATCATTTCTCCTGTGAAGACATATTTTATTTTATTACAGCTGTGTTTTACTATATTGTCAGCCTCCACTTATGGGCGCCCACAAGACGAGTTATAGATGTTAAAACATTATTAAAGACTGTTTATATACTGCCTATAAATGCTTAACAGGGGGTTAAAGTAAAGTGTCAGCAGAAATTCTTGACAAGAGTGAGACTGCATGTTATATGTACATGCACAGGTGCATTTATGCAGAATTTACACTGCTTTTTACGCTGCCTGGCGGCTTTTGTCTGTAAATCCAGTGAGTTTTTGTTTTGTTGAAACGGAGTCTCGTGTCCTCTTGTGCGCACAGAGCAGCACTAACCCACTGTCAGCCTGTGGAGCTCAGGAGATAAAAACAAACTCTGCAGAGAAAGGACTGACAGCTGCTGATTCTGAGGACAGACAGGAAGGACATCTACAGTATCTGAAACATGACGCACCATTAATAACATGTTGAATAAAACACCACACAGTAAGTGGCAATCAGCCCGTAGCATACATGTTAATGCCTGTAGGTTTAACAGTTTGTTTTAATTTCACTTTTACAGTTTTTTCAGTCAGCAGCAGCTGAGCTTGTTGCAGGGTTAAATATCTTCGATCATATTGTTTTTCCTGCTGTAATATTATTTCCACACACGTTTCAGATTTAAAAACAGAAAATTTAGCCTACCACATCCGACAGGTCAAGCTAGGACTGTACCACTTTGGGGAAGAGCTGCTTGTTTACTCCCCAACTGTAGACTTGCTTGCAACCTAAGCAGTGTGTGTGTGTGTTTGACCATGGCGACTCCTCTGTCTCCATGGTCAAACCAGTACCAGCCCACCGGGATGTTTCCCAGTCCTCCCAGTTGTCACCCTGCCACTGGAATATAATATAATGAATAGTCATCAGTACATATCATTTACATATACTTATGAGCCAGTTTCTGCCCTAACAATGGTCTAAAAATGATCAATTTGAAGCTTCCATTTCCCATCTAAAAGCAATTCAGGGGAAACAATAGTTCAGGTACCTGTGTGAAACGTGAACATTTCCCTTTATAATGAGGTGAATCAGACAGAGAAAGAGAGAGACTCCCATTAGTGGTGGGGGTGAGAGGACTCCTGCGTTTCCTCCATCAATTAGTACTGCAGCCAAGCCAGAGGAGCACTGCTGATTACTGGAGGAGCTGCAGCCAGCCACAGCAAACCAGCCAGTCAGCCAGCCAGTTGTTCAGTCAGTCGATACGGCAGCTTAGTTACTGGATGACTTTGATTCAGCGGGCCCAGATGGGGCAACGAAAAGCCAATCCCAGGTTGGAAATCAAGCAAACTCAGTGCACTCACACACCAAACCAAGGCGTTTACGGTCATTAAGTATTCAGCTGGTCAGCCAGCAGGACAGCAACATAGCCAGTTATTCCATTAAGCAAGGCTTGTTAAAAACCTGCCAGCGATGCTATCAGGCAGACTGAGAGATGGTCAGCCAGTCCTCTGATGCAGCTCGTAACACTGATACATTTTAATTATCCCTCCCTGCATGCTCTGGATGTTTCTTTAGATTGCATGCGGTAAAGGAACAGTAGATATGAATAAATCAGACCCAACAAAATGCAGTGTGTTCTGATTGTAAATGTGGTTTCCTGGTTTGCAGGATGCTGTAAACTGCAAAATACATCTTGTGGTTTAGAACAGTGGCTCCCAGTCTGGGAGGTGGGACCCCTCCAAGAGGTCTCAAGAAAAATATGTTTATGTTGTTTTATTTATGGGATGAATAACATAATAAGCAGGAAAAAATATTGTTACACAAAATCAGAATGATTTATTTAGACGTCCCTCTTGGCTTTGCTTTTATAGTTATGAATTATTGGATGACTTTACCTTTTCAGATTATTTAGATAAAACACAGGGAAAGAACTTGCTCTTTGGCTGACCTGGTCATAACGCATAGACATATCTGAATGACAAAAAGGTCACAAGCAGCTTTGTTTAAGGGGTCACAAGCCAAAAAGGTAGGGAACCACTGGCAATGATCTACTGCTTCAAGATGATGATGATACCTCCAGTAATCTATGCAAAAACTTAAAATAATATTGCTTATTGCAATAAAAAAATTAATGCAGAACATCTCATTTAATATATGCCTGATCTAAGTGATAATAGGGCACTGTATTATGTGTGAGGACGTGTTGGTATATGTGGGTTTGGCCAGATTTGAGGCTGAAACGTTACTAGATTGTGTCCTCTTTCCCTTTTCAAAGAAAATCTCTCTCCATCCTTTCATTTGTCTCCCTGTTGACGTGCATCACAGCCTTCACATTAATCACCAGTCTGTCGCTCCTTTCTCTCCTCCTCCTGGTCTCAATTTATTCACATTCCTCTCTTTCCCCTTCCTTTACCGTGAATCACGCCTAATTAGGCGCTCTCTAGATCTGATTTTCATAAAAGGCTCGGGGGAAGGGGGGGATTTGGTTATGACAATTATTTTTCATATATGGAACAGGGACAAAGGATAAATGGGTATTAGTATTCTGCACCTTAAAGAAAATCACCAAAAGATCCTGCTCTGATTCTGAAATTACAAAGGGATGCTCCTGTTTTTGAAAATGTGGGACAATGTCGGGACATGGCAGATAACACGCATAGCCACATTACTGCACAGATGAATGTGGCACGTGGGCAATTAAACATTAGATTTGATAAGAAAACAAGCATGTGTAATACTGTGTGTTTACTTATTTTGGAAAATATAAAAATGATATAGAATTTCAACAATACAGAACTGGGTGTTTTTCCATGTAGAACTGATTGAGTCTGCATCTGGCTCTCTTCAATACTGGCCTTCTGCAGTAGGCTTCTTTTGTTCCAATTAGTGGCTACCATGGTTGCAAGTGCAGCACTCTTCAGTGGATCCATGTCGGACATAAACACAGATTGTAACAGACTCATGAAAACAGCAGAAATAAACAGAAAACGAAAAATAAAAATAAAAAAGTGTCATTTATCTTACTTTTCTCTTACTTAAAAGGTGAAATGATCCTCAGAAAGTCATTGTCATCAGTACAAATACACATACACACACAGAAAACAAGCATATGTTTCAAACACACACACACACACACATATTCACATTGTCCAGCTTTTAAGTGCTTGAATAAATGAGAGTCACATTATTCAGAATGTATGTGCCTATCGTCCTATTAAGAGCAGCAGCAGTACCTAACAGCCTCAGGGTGGATGCAGGGGGTGAGAAAACATTGGCTTAGGAGGGGAAGATCCAGTGACGTCCCCTGTTATATTAACAACACACACACTCACACACAAATATTCATATACACTGATGATGTCTTCTGCCATATTGAGTGGGCTCTATTTTTTATGGCCCCCTGGACAGGGTCTCCAGATGGCAGGGTGCCTATTACTGCAGCCCCTACTGTGAGGGCCCCACTGTGTATGTGTGTGTGTGTGTGTGGTTGCATGTGTTCATCTATGAATGTGTGTAGATGCAAATACACACACACTCAGAGAGAGAGAGAGAGAGAGAGAGAGAGAGAGAGAGAGAGAGAGAGAGAGAGAGAGAGAGAGATGTTCAGCTTCGTATTTGTGTGTATTTCTGTCTATAGGTCTGCAGGGTAGGCCGTGTGTGTGGATGGGGTAAGGGTGAGCCAGAGGCAACACACATTGAGACACCAGCGTGACATTCCTTCAAAGGCCTCATCAGAGCCTTTCCCCTACAAAGGAGAGTGCAGTGTGTTCCTCCGGGGGATTAGCTCGGCCTCGGTCATTAGGCCTCAGCCAAATGGCCCTGAGGAGACGCAGGCTGGATCTATAGCATGAAGCACATACAAAACTCACACAGCCGTATGGTGGGCCCAGCTCATGAATATCATTACATAGTAATGGAGGATAACTACCCAGGGATAAAGCCCGGCATCACACAATATGTTGTGCTGTCCAGTCAGGAAGGGATCCAAGACAAAGTGTGGACATTAAATAAAAGTCTGTATTTTTAAAGATTGTCTTTTTGATTTGGGGTGAAATGCTTGCAATTATGATGTGGTTATGAATTGCGTTTCTCACAGTAGGTTGCTTTCAAACAGGCATTTTCATTATTTGCAGTTCATGAAAATGAAAAAATAAGCCCAAAAATGTCAAATAATGCTAAATTGAAAGTATGTTATGTCCTTTCCTTGTGTGAAACTGAAGGGAAATACACTTTGATATACCTGTAAACATGTACAGGAGGAGAGAAGAGAAGAGAAGAGAACATCTTGTCAAGTCAAGATGTTTTTTCGTCTCTATCAGTTCTCATTGACGACCATCCTCCACCTCTGACCTTTATCCCTGATGGAGCCCACTGATCAACATTACAACACATTGATCAGCAGAGGAAGAGACAGGCATCAATACGACAATCAATCTCTCTGGGTCACTGAGGTTGGGCAGAAACAGATTGCATGTAACAGGATTAGGGCAAATTGGATAGAAAAAGATTGTACTGCAGTGATTTATTAGCATTACTAAAATCAAGAAATTATATAAATGTAATGGTTCTAATAACAGAAAAGGTGAGATTATGCTCACGGTACTGTAGTTTGAAAGAACAAAATGGCATTTTATTTGAGCTTCTGATATACTCTCGTTGCACAATTACTTCATAATGTGTGAATTTTGAGTATTTCAAAACTAAATGACCTTTATGGTTTGGTTTAGAGCTGAAACAAAACAATTAGTCAATCAACAGGAAATGAATCAGCAACAGCTTTGAAAAGCAATTAATTGACTAATTTGAGCAAAATGCCAAAAAGTCATCACTTCCACATTCCCAGATATGAATATTTGCTAGTTTTTTAGTCTTGTAAAGTGAATAACTTTGGGTTTGGACTGTTGGTCAGATGAAACATGTTATTTAAATGCAGCTGGTCCCTGGGAAATTGTGATTTGTTTCCCCAAATGCCATCTTATAGGCCAAAGCATTATGGAGAAAATAATCAGCAGAGTAATTGCTTCGTAGAATAATCGGTAGTTGCCGCCCCAGTTTAGTTATACTAAGATGATTGACATTTTCATCAGGTATTTAGCAACTTGTGATGGATTTAAATTTTTCTATATTCTTTCTGTATCTGTATAGTTTTAAAAATATTTTTCATACCCAGTTTAATTTGCCCGTGTCTCTATTTCCTATTCTGATGTGCAAACCGCCATGGCATCATTAACAACAGTACATTTCCTGCCTGGACCATACCCTGACAAACACTCATTCAAGCTGAAATTGATCAGTCAGTTTGAACCTTTTGAATTGTGTTGCCGACTGTAAGGACATCTGACACTCATCAGGTCTTTCGGATTGCCATTTGGTTTTAAATACATCAAAATACCTCAAAATAAAAGAACACGAGTAAAATCTTTATAGTCACTTAAATGTGTATGTAAGTGAAATAAGACATAAGAGGGAACAGACTGACTTAGACAGTGAAAGATGATCAGATACACAGAAGAACATAAACGTCTGTAGAAACGTCATGGATCACTATATATATATATCTATCCTGCCACCCCAGCGACATATCTGAACTGTAGACACAATTCATTACCTGCAGGATAGCTGACAGAACGTGCTGTGATGCTTCCCTTTGTACAGCACAGAGACACACTGACATTTCAACATAATGGTGCCAATAATGCATTCATCTGTTCACCGTTTATGGACCAGCAGTCAGGAATGATGTGATAGTCAGGAGTGAAATCATGATATGTACCTCAAGCTGCTGCTGTATTTTTGATGGGGAACATTTGACTTTTAGCATTTGGATAAACAGAGGATTGAAAAGGGTAAAAGGAGACAATATGGGTTTTATAGTCTTTTGTTGTTTCTTTGTACTGAAGGAAAGTATTTCAGTATGCTTTCGTATAGGGAGTATAGTGTATAGTGAGATTATTGAGACTTTAATGAAGTTTGTGACACCTTTTCATCTCCAGTAATCCTATAATCTTCCCATAGTGACTTGTAGTAGTTTACTCTCTTCCACCTCCATTACCATCATCATTCTTTGCACAGCATTGCTCTGTCTCCTGCTCCTCTTTTCAGTCAGTCATAAATTATTTACACAGAGTATGGATCTACAAGCTCTCAATGCGTTGCAGTTGCTGAGCCACATCACCCAGGGGCGGAGGAAGGGGGTGGGTGAGACGGGTGGCCGGGCATTTTCCAAAAGAGCGAGCAAGTGAGGCGAAAATGCATCGCTCTCCAAAGGTCATCGCCACCCACTGGGTCTCCTGTGATATTTTCATTACTGTGGTGAAAAACGCCCGCTTCGCCACACTCAGCTCTCTGTGTATGTGCACCACCTTCAGGCCTGCCACAGTAATCCCCAGCTGCAATACTATGTGGTAGGCATGATGGAGGGGAAAGGAAGAGGGATGTTGTTGGTGTGTGTGTGGAGGTGTGTTGGTTAGAGAAAGTATAGGTGAAAATTCAAGGACAGGAGAAAGGCAGGAAAGGGAAACTTTAGAGGAAACAGAAGAAGAGGAAGGAAAGCAATTGAGAGAAAAAGGAAAAAAGGAGAGGAAAAGAGCAAAAGACAAAAAGGGGAAATGAAATCCAACACAGGAAGAAGGGACAGACAGAGAAACAGAAAGACAAAATAAGAGAGGAGAGAAAGATGGAGGTAAGGAGATAAAGAAAAGAAGAAAGATGGGGGAGAACGAGGAGAAATAAGAGACTTCATTACAGGGACGTGTCTCCTGCTAAAGCTGGGAATCAGATAGGCTCTGATTGTTTTTTCTTAGATACACTGTAATCTCACTGATCTCCAAACAGTGCTGTAATTGGATTCTTCTGGGATGATCAGAAAAAAAATGTCCTATTAACTGCTGCCTTTTTTGTCCCCAAATAACAGGACCAAGAGAAGGAAAGATAACCTAAAAGATAGATAAATCTTTGGATGTTTGTAAAGATTTACGATAAGAAATTAGATTAATTTGTAATAATTAGGTTTTAAAATGTTGGATATAGCATCACATATTTTAATGCTGAAATATATATTTATTACAATATTATAATTCCTCTCAGACCTACTGTATGTAACCAGGAGATCCACGGACATTTAAATATAAACATAAATGTTTCTTATAGAAGTAGGTTGTTAAATGTTCAAACACAGCACTGTTGGGTCCAGTTGCGTCTTCACTTAATTGAATACTTTGACAATTTGAGAAATAAGTGTATTTGCTTTCTGGCAGAGAGTTAGATGAGAAAATTGATACTACTCTCGTGTCTGTCTGCTATATATGAAGCAACAGTTAGCTTAGCTTAGCACAAACAGGGAAGCAGCTACCCTGGCTCTGTCCAAAGGTAACAAAATCTGCCTACCAGCACCTCTAAAGCTCACTAATGACCACGTAATATCTGGTTTATGGTTGATTAGGAGGTTTCCAGTAAATGGTAGATGGATCCATATTTGTTATAATTATATAACAATCTGTCTTGGTGTTACTGTTTTGCTGAAAACAATGTTATCATGATCTTTTTGGGGAATCCATTCCATGGCATAACGTTTCATAAGGCAAAGTTCTTGATTTAAATGATAAGGAATGCTGTTTTTTGAGACACAAGACTTGTGACCCATGAGATTCTGTATTTCTAAAGTATAAAGCTGGTAATATGATTATATTGTCCTGTGTGGGTCTTACTTGGAATATGGATTTTTTATTTTTTTTATTACAATTAAAGGTGTTGTCCAGGAAATAAATAGTGTCAAATGAATCTTATGTGACCATTCAAATAGCCTAAAATCCTGAGGAAATCTGATGTTCTGGTATCATAAACAAAACGGGCATAGAATCATATGACTCTGTACAGTAGTCTTTTCCAATTCAGTTCTAATTATATTTGCAAGAACTGGTGGAAGTGGTGATCCCATATACTCCCTCTGCTTGAATGTAATCTTTATTATAGCAAGAGAATATTGATCTAGTGCATGTATCGCTGATGAAGTTCTTCAGTGTATTTTTCTTAATATTTATAATGATTTTGTATAATAAATCATAAATTACTGTATGTCATTTATTTGAGGATTTGCTGCTTAAAGAAAACAATAGGATTAAAAAGGATGGGATGGTGTTGGTGATCAGGATTCAGAGGTCAGTGCTTTTTCACTACCATACATTACACACAAACAAATACACATGCATCTGCCAAAAATTGTTTGCATGCCTGAATACTAAAATAGATTCCTTTTTAATTATATGACAAGATATTGTACTTTGAACATTTCTCATATAACCCTGAAGCAATTACTGTCACTGAAGGTGTGTGAAATTGGTGTAAAAATGCTAAAGCTGACTGTTAATTAATTCTTCCTTTGAAATGGCATTAAAACTCCCCTGAAAATATAAATCCCTAATTGCCGTAGTAAACTCTTACATGGATGGTGAGGAGGATATAAACCGGGCTGAGCAAAACAACTTTGCTGTAACAGGTTCATTTGAAAGCTTTCATCCATTAACGTTTTTCCATTTCTTCCCCTCTGCCACGGGGCGGGGAAGTGGGCGAGCGGAGGGAAGGCGGACGGTACAGAGCGCTTTTAAATTTCACTTTCCTCAACAATCCCAGCTTTTTTCTTTCTTTCATTTTTTATTTCTCTTAACTTGACTGCTCCTTTCCATCCAGTTCTCCTGTCTGTCTTTCTCCATCTGTTCCTTTATTCTGCAGCCAATCCTTTTAAGGCTTCCATTAGAGCTTCAAATCAACTGATGTTCCTCTGAAGCCAGCGCCTGTTGGAACTTCTTTCAGGGCATCTATTGATCTTCTGGGCCGGTACCATCTCTCTCTCTCACTTTCTATGTCTCTCTATCTCAGTAAACAGGACCACAGGGAGGTTTTCTGTCCCTGCTGGTTTGACCCTTTATTGAGGCTGGCACATCTCTGGCCCCAAACCATCACCATCACCATCACCTGTTAGCAGCTCAGTGCCACCACTTTCCATTTAGATTCTACACACATCCATATCTCCTTTTCTCTTTTCTCTGTCTAGGAGACATGCTGCCAACTTCTGTGGTGCGATAAGTGGAGCACATCATAGCCCTGTAGCTCTTCAAAATTTGATACATGGGATTTATTTCCCCTTTTACAACAACCCCACATAGTGTTAGCAATTTCAGTTTGACTTAAACGTTTTATGGAGAAGTGTTTGACCCTTGACCCTGCCCTTGATTTACCTTCTTTTGTGATTATCAAGCCTCACTCAATTCGACTTTTCTTCCAAATAATTAAAAAATTGCTTCCTTGCTTTTATCTAACCTTTTCCTTAAATTTCTATTTCTTTCACCCTTGCCTTTTCATTCTTTCATTTTCTTTATTTTTCTCTATTTATTCCTCTTCCACCGTTGCATTCGCTCCCGTCTGATGCTTCACAGCTTTCTCTCCCCTTCGATCTCTCTCCCTTTCTTTTGATTGACCACCATTTCAATAGCAGTGGCCAAGGTTATTTGGCAGCCGCCACAGAGCACATTTGTTTTTCCCTCTGTGCAACTGAAGAAGACACTCTGCTATTCTAATGGACTCCAGAAGAGAGAGTCCTTTGAATTGGTTTAAAAAGAAGGCCAGCAGAGTCCCTCTTTCTCTTTCCTCTCTCCTTCTCTGCCTTTGTAGACACTGACAAAGGAGTCTCTCTGTGTTTGCCATGGGACCAGATGTACCCACGCAGTAGACAGGATGCTAACCCCTGGAAGCCCTTATGTTCCTCCTGCTATAGGACATTAAAGCTACTCTCGACAGCTTTGCATATTGGCAGCTCCAAATGGCAGTGAGAGGTGACTAAAAACCTGATCCTCAGTAAACATAGAGCATGTAAGGTGATGTCACTAAACTGCACTTCACCAAGTCACACTTTCCAATGAGGTTGGGCTGTGATACTTTGTGAAGAAGGGAACCAAAAGGATGAAAGAGGAAAAAGATTTAACACTGATGAGTCCAAACAAGTCCTCCAAACTAAATGACAAAATGACCCATATACTGGAAGTGTTTTCTGATCTGACAGCCCCATCGGCAGGACAACATTGTCTGTTAGTGCCCTCCAAAACCATTACAAATGATTCATATGACTGCTTGCCACTGGTGGCTATGGTTAAGGTTATTTAGATGTAAGTGCAATAGCTACTTGGTCAAGTTAAGAAGGATGTATTGAAAATAAGACATTTTTTCCAGAACTTGTTACTCGGATCTTGCTTCATCTCCAGGCACCTGAGACTCACAGTGGTAGAAATACATAAAGACTAATGAGTACACTCATACATTTCCAACCCTTTTATTATTCTACATTGTTTTCAAAGCATAAAACTATTCATATAACCTCCTCAAAGCACATAATCAGCAGTAATTGCTAAATGAGTCATGCAGTGATAAAAGACATGGAATAATCCCACTTTTTAAGGCATCATTATTTGTCCCATTAAGGATCCCGTTCTTCCTCACTTCTCACATGCAGTATGATCCTGCTCAGTATTAAAGGCTTGACTTCTGCCGTGCGGCTCACGGTGCAGCTGTGTATTCCCGCTGCTTGATGCACACAATAGAAAACAATCCAGAGTTGGATTGAAGTCATTCAGGGGTCAGCGGCTCCCTCGTGGGAGGAGTGTGAATGTTTTCTCTGACCAACAGGGGAGCAGAAATGATGATGGGCCTTTATGTAATAGAGATACGGCAGCGCTTTTCTCTGAACAACAATCTACAAATGTACTGGTAATTTGTTTGTGTGTGCATAATGTTCTTGTAGGCACATATAGGTTGAGTTAATCAAACGGCAGCACACCAAGAGGTGATTTTCACTTTACCTTTATTTATCCAGGAACACAATTCCCTTTTCATTTCATTCATTAGTTTAGTTTGATGTCTGTCTTGTGGCTATGTACTATGTATTTTCAAAATTTTGGATCCAGTTAGGTTGATTATATATTTGCTCTATTTAGGATGTTTTCATTCAATAATGTTCCTTTGGTTTCTTTGGTTTGATTTTGAATGTGTTTTCTGAGACCTACTTCCCTGGTTGAGGATGGTGCTCTTGTAAACTTGAACGCCTCTTGCTCCACCAGATGCTGGCTGTCTGGACTGTACCAAGTGGTAGGCTGGGAGAGAGGAAGCAATGGGTTCTTTTTTTGTATGTTTTTTTCCTTCCAGTCCCGGGAAGATTAACTCTAGCCTGAACATGATGTTGTAGTTCTATTACACATTTTTAAAGTCTCAATGAAAAACTAATGCCACTACTTTAGTTGACAACTTTAATCGATTGTGTTATGTCACCCTTGCTTTTAGTCGTTAGCTATGTGGTTTTGACCAGGGAGTATTTAAAGCTGTTGTCACATTCAGTAGGTCTTTTATCTGTGGATCCGTCCCATTTGCAGCCATCTTTTCCCGAATTTGGAGGATAGAATCCTTGGCTGGATCCTTCGCGGCCCAACCTATCCCAAGATTCATTGCACGCAAGAGAATATGGCGTCCCCAATCGTACCGTCAACAGCGGCCGAGCAAGATTACACTTTAAAATGTAAGTATTGGGTTTCAACGATACAAATGTTAAAAAACCAAGGGGCCTTAAAAACCTCAAACCTCAACTGCAGCTGTCAATGTTGCTAGGCGACAGGAGCGGCGCTTCGTGACGCTGGTGACGCAAAAAGGATATCCTCCATAGAGGGTGCATGGTTCGGCCTTCACGGTCTACGCCACCGTTGCCTTCGCGTCCTTAGAAGGATACGGCCCCTGAACTGAGACACAGCTAAAGTGTATGTTCCTGAGGCACAAACTGTGGAAAAAAATGTCTTCTTAGTGACAATAAAGTCTGTTTATCAAATAATTTTGAACAATTTTGTAGAGCTGCCGTTCATTATTCTTATTCTTATTATTATTTTTAAAAGTAAAACAGAGGTATCTTGTCAAAGTTTGAATATGAAAAGTAGCAAATGCTTTTTACAACTTTTTGCACTAATGCCCCACAGTTATAGATTACAACACTAGCGTTTCAGAAGTCAATGCATTCATGAAGGTGGTGTCATTGCTCAGAGGAGGACGGAGGTGTGTGTGTGTGTGTGTGTGTGGGGGGGGGGGGGGGGGGGGGGGGGGGGGTTGAGTATCCCGCCTGAATCTCCTGTTGCTCTTTTCCCTGTGCTTTCTTTTGTTGCATCCAACAGAAAGCTCATTAAACTGCAAGCAAACTGACATTTCACCCTAACTTCTCCCTCTCTCTCTTGTTTCACATCATTAAGTGGCAGCGTCAGGCTCAAAGGTAGCCGGGCAAACTCTTTGAGAGAAATGGCCAGCCTGGCATGCGAGCGTTTTGATGAGCTCGTCACTCCCTCACCCCAAACATGCCTCATTAGAAGTTCAGTCGAAACACCTATCTGCACCCCCTCCTCCCTCCCATTACACACACAAACAGTTTCTTTCTCTTTCTGTCTCTCCCTCCATCTCCCATCTCCCTCTCTGGCCCCCCTCCTGTTTTTCAGCACTAATTAGCTGGCTTCTCCCTCTTCTGTGCTTTCCCAGTCACATCTCAAAGGGAGACGGATATGATTTTTCTTTAACCCAAAGGCCAACTTAATCAGCTGAATTAATGACTTTATTACCCGTTAGGCTCCGGGCCATGCAACACATTTCTCTCCAATGCCCAACGCTCCTCTCTCCCACTCCTTCTTTTACCCCCTGCAGGAATTTTTACATTTCAAAAATAGAAATAGACAAGAGAAAGCGAGGCGCACAGACCAGGTGATGGGTGGCAGGAAGATATTATGAGAAATATAATAATTGAACAGATATGGAGTTACAGGTAGGCCCTAATGACTACTTTAACAATTAGCTTCAAGTCATTTATGTATAGACAGTGTCTGTGTGAGTCTCTCCAGAAAAAGAAAAAAAGGGTACGTAATCAGATTGGTTTTTTTTAATAAGCATGTAATCACCATATCTGGAGGTAAAACAAGGAATATGTAGTAACATCCATTCTGTTATTTAAATACGTTTAATTAATTAGCACCAATGTCTGTCAAAGATGGCAAATGGCCACACACACACACACACACACACACACACTGTAAATGCAATGAAAATCACTGCAGTGCTCAACATCTAAACACTCCTTTTTTTAATGGCTAAAATACGGTAATTAGTTGATACATCAGTGTCTGTCAGTAGATGTATTACCACAATTGAAAAACACCACTGATAAGGAGATGCGCCATTAGTCTTCTCATTTACTTGACAAACTCTAACAGAGCCCAAGGACTATACATTGAATTAGGTTCATCAAGTGACAACAAAATAATGAGGTGGCTCTGCAACTAGGAGACGAGGCCTTGAGAACTGGCTCCTTACTGCTGCGACCAGAGGAAACAGCAGTCTGATGTAACTGTGCTCTGTGTGTCGAGACAAGGTTTCTGTCTGGATCACTACCAGGGATAAGGACCGTTAGCAATGATTAGCAGGCAGAGTAATGCTACGTGCGTTTGTATTGTTTTAGTTTGGTTTGATTGGTTGATTTGGCCCATGCATCATGTTCTTCCTTTGATTAAAAATTATGATATAGATATTCAGTATATACTGTAGATATCTAGATAATATCTTTTGCAACTTTAAGGACAAGGGGAAGGATTCAGCTAAAGCAGGGTAGCGGCATTTGAAGACACTGAGGTCATGTCCTCTGTATTTTTCTTTGTGTGAATTTGGGGGTTTTAGCAACCTTGAAGGATTTTACATTAAACAGAGTCTACAGCCATGCTAGCAGCTCTGTGAGGCTGTATATACCGTACGTCCAGCAGGGCTAAATGCTAAAATCAGCATGCTAACGTGCCCACAATGAAAATACTAACATGTTGATGTTTAGCAGGTGCAATGTCTTCAATGTTCACCATCTTAGTTTGGCACGTTGGCATGCTTTTGCTGCATTAAACACAGAGTACAGCTGGAGATGAATGTCAGTTTTGCAGGTATTTGGTCATAAAACCTAAGTCATTCTATCACCTGGGTAACATGAATGTCTGTACAAAATTTCAAGGCATTCTATCCAATAGTTGTTTTAGTCTGGACCAAAGTGATGGACTGTCCGATGTTGCCAAACATAGAGCCACGCTGCCAGAGTGGCTAAAAACGTACTTCTTTTAAAAAGGCTGATTGCAGTATATTTTTAGAATCATTATGTTTAAATCAGACTACTTTTAGGCCAACAGAAAAAAATCCAGTGCATGGGACCCAAATGTACAAATGACTAAATCCACAATTAAACACAGGCATCTGTAGTGGGTATTTGGGTAACGAGTAATGCACTGTTTATACCACATTTAATATTCTTCAAAAATCAGTGACACTGTGGCACTTTAGTCTGCACGATCTGAGATCTCAGCACATTTCAACCCTCTTTTCTCAGCATACTGAACAATTAGGCGCTGTCACTTTACAGTAGTGTTTTAAAGCTTGCTGGTTGCTATTCCTTGCAAAGTGCAGGTCATCATATATACTGTATATTCTTGTGAAAACTGATGGACACCACATATACTGTAGATGCATGCTGTTATGCAAAACTGAGTATAATTTAGGTTAAGAATTATGAGCCCATAAGGCACAAAACATTCTACCTTTTTTACTAATTTAAATGCATTTTGGAATATTATATTTTATATTCATACATTCAAACGCTTGTTTTTATTAATTGTTAACCAAGTTGTGAAAACATCCATCCAGCATCCTCAAGGAATTTTGACAAGTAAAATGGTGCAATAAGAGACACCTCGAGTACTTACTCCCCGGTGCGAGCTACATGAAACACACACAACAATTATTGTAGTTGTAAAAACTTCAGCGTGGTACCAAAGATATTTTCTCAATTATTAAAAGTTTCTAAGATTTTTATTCTAAAATAAATTATGAAAAATGATTTGATGACGGCGAGGCATAATAAACAAACATGCCACAGTAATATGCTAAAGATGGCTGCGAGCTACAATATATTTCTCCCAATCAACACCATTATAAGAACTGATGATGCAGTTATTGATAATACTTGTGAACTGCAGTTGAAGTCTGCGGATGGAAAATACTCATTAGCAGCTTATGCCACCTCAGAAGAGGAAGATGATTATATGTGTGAAAAAATAAAGTGTATGCATGATAATTCAAACTGAATTGGAACATAATTTCCACCTGCAAGTTCATTCCATCTCTCTCCAGTTTATTACCATTACTAATTACCAAAATACAGGCTGCAAAGCCATTTATACTATGAAACTGAACTTTTAGTCATTTTGCACAATCAGTTCATTGTTTTGTTGATGATAAAAATGGACATCCCTCTTTACACTTACTAAAGTGACTAGGTACTAAAGGTGGCACTAACATACACAACAACAGTTTTTACAGAAATGTTCAATTTGAAAGTCTCACCTGAATGCAAACACTGCATGTCAGCAGCAGAGTTGAGATGGAAGGTGTGAGTGATGGTTTTGTTACACTCAGTTTTGCTAGAAAACCAGCATCCCCTCTCTTTTCTTCCTGTTTTATACTGTAGCTCCTGTCCCACAGGACCTATTAGTCAATTACACCTGAGCGCTGCTGTTTAATATGAGCTGAAAACATACCTGAGTTCCCAGCATCAAACACTTCCTTTGCTCTACATTCTTCCTGTGGTATATGAGTGGAGCAGAGGTGTGCATGTGTGACATTCAGAAAAAGGAAGGAATTATTCATTAGCTCTCTATTTCGCTCTTTCAGCCTCCCTCCTGATCCTCATGTTCAACAACTCTGGGGCAAATGCAGAATTGCAAATTAGCTCCCGGAAAAATCGAATTAATTGGCCATCCTCGCAGGCTTCTTGTCAAAGTTTGGGCTGATGTGTCAACGATTCCCCCAGAACTCCAAACAGCACGGAGCAATATGGCACGGAGCGGAAAAAACAAAGGAGCGGAGCAAAGCACTCCATAAAAACAAAACTACCCTCTGCGTGTCAGTTAACAGAGCACTTCAATCAGGGCAAAACTTTCTGAGTTGACTTCTCCTAACTGCACAATAAGTCACTCAACCAGGCAGCTGTCACTTCGCCCTCTCTGCAATTTCACAATCAGTCAGTCTCAAATTAGAAGTCAACATTCGCCTTGAGGTTTCAGTGCCTCTCAAGCCAGAATAATGACTTCACACAGTAAAGCTTCTCCTACTGCAGCAAAAGTGAAACACATCTTTAGGATTTTGCAACATAAATGAAATCAAATTTCATTAGTTTCCCTTATGGTGAAGGTTTTTCCTATTATTCTGCCTCTTTTGCATTAACTGTTTTAAACACCTCTATTGATTAAATATACAGCCACTGATTTTATCAGGCGCTATCAGGCAGTGAGTGCTGGAGTGGACCAGTGAAGTGACTACAGTCGTGTATTTAAAGATGCTCTTAAGGGCTGTAAGCATACAGGTCTACTGTATTGTATCAGACAAGCCAGAGTGAAAGAGAGAGCTGCAGCTGAATCCATTGAGTCAACATTTGTCTTAACACGCCATCTAGTGCTCTATTAATGTATTACAAATTCATATGCTACACGATGGCTCAGTTTCAATAAATTCTTACCTTTAAACACATATCGCTCCTTACATACAAAGTGCAAAACACTAAATCACATGCTAAGTCCTCAGAATACAACCACCTCATATAAGCAGAAGTTTCAATGCGTATAGCTGGGCCTACAGATCACTGAATCAATGCAACATGCGTTTGCAAGCATTTCTCCTTATTTCAATGTTACCCTGGTGAGCAGCATTGCAACATAACTGCTAATTACTTCACCACCACACATTTTAAATTCCTTTTCTTTTACTTACTGTGAAAATGTTGCAGTGCATTGAGTGCAAATTGTTGTTTAATGTTATATACTTCCACCATCAACACCAACAGTGTTAGTGTAGCTTACTGTATTTTACACTGTTACAGTAATTCTCAGAACACGGGCACCTCATATTAGGTGTATGTATTTTCATTAGAATAACAAAAAACTTAGTTTTAGTGTTGGACACAGAAGAGAATCAGGAAACTGATGCAGTGAAGAACAGTCACAGTCGTCATTTTGACTTATAGTATAGATGTAGGATTTACAATAATGTTCCCTCTACATATTTACAGTATTGCAATATGCTCAGTAACTAAAAGTCTATACAGATGTTTTGTGTGTGTTGTGTGCTAACATGAGATTTTGAGGCCCAAATGTTATGAGTTTTGCCATTTTTATGTGAAAACTGAGCCAAAGCAATTGTAATATAAACTACATTTTAAAGAATTATTTAGATACATTTTTAGCAATTAAAGTTAATGAAAAAAAATCTTGTTCATATTTATGAGAGCAAAAATGCACAGGTGTCATCTACTGGAAAACATCTTCAATAAGTCCTCTAAAAAGTACACCATAAGATGATCCAAGAAGAAGTTCCAGAAGTAATAAGTTCCATTTATTTAAAAAAAATAGATATATAAATACAACTCTGAGTGTAAATATCTGTACAAATGAAGAGTTGACTGGACTACAAAATAAAAGCCTGAGCATCACAGCAGAGACAACAGCCACAAACATGTCTGTGCACATGTCACTGAGTACAACTTCATTTAAATTGAGTCTCATCGTGGGTCTTATGACAATGTAGCTACATGCACAGATCTATAAGAATCAGGCCTGTGGTGTCCTTGCAAAGATCTAAAATATTGTCCGGGGTCAATGTGCAACTTAAGCTGGTAGTTTTTGGGCACCATCTGTCCGTTGGTCAGAGTACGGAGCGGTATTTACACGCAAACATGAGCCACACTGCACATGCGTTCTCAGGATAGGCAAACACCCGAACACGGACCGCAAGCCTCACGTGGTCGCCACGACAACACACTATCTCGTCACAGAACGGAGACCTGCACAGGGAAGTGACAAGAGACACAGAGCATGAAATATTAACTTACCC
Source organism: Maccullochella peelii (assembly GCA_002120245.1). NCBI lineage: Eukaryota > Metazoa > Chordata > Actinopteri > Centrarchiformes > Percichthyidae > Maccullochella > Maccullochella peelii. The sequence continues at coordinate 20,209 of LKNJ01003207.1, read as the reverse complement.
ACGATAAAGACGCTATTCTAATGGAAGAGACGTTAGTCTAATGTTATTTGCCATGAGCTCAGGACACAGCTGAACACTGTGTGCTCAATCCTGGCAGGATTTGTAACAGAGACATTGAATGGTGCTGAGAGTGGACATGTGTGCATGTATTTATTGAGGTTTGACTGGAAAAAAAGTAGGCCTACACAGGTTTTCAACATCAACGCAACTGTTGTATTATAATGTGAACACACACAAATATGCTAAGCCTGCCTGCGTGGGCAACATTTTGCTCTTTTTAATTGTGTTGTTTTAACTTTGAATGTATAGCACCTTGACTCTTCCTGTGTATGAAACATGCTTTATAAATAAAACTGCCTTGCCTTGGCGCTAATGTTATTATAGCATGGAATATTTACCCTCGGTGCTGCTCTGATGGGAAGCAGTGGCACTCGTGCATAAGCCCATGTTGCATAGAAAGATGTTTCAGCATGTTGCTGGTGTTTCCACCCTTACTTGAAATGATCATTTTTCTAGTTTGCATCTTTCTTGGTGAAATGAAGCCACACTTTGGACCGTTTCTTCCTCTCCGCCATGACTCCTTCTTGTTGCGAGTTTCCGGCAGCGTAGACGCATGAGTTTGACATCATTGTGCTGCAATTTGCAACTGTCAGACAAACAAGCCGGCATCGATAAAAGGAACTGATCTACTCGTAGGCATGTGATTCCAATGGATCAAACTATTTGGAACCGGTTCTCAAAAAAATATTCTTTATCCGGTGTGGATGCCGCAAAACAAACCTGAAGTTGGATTGAATATAATGGAGTGTACTGCTTGTACCACCACAAGTTCATCATGCACTAGCTCACCTGAGGCAGGTGGCAAAGGCTCTACGAGCATTGCGGTGCAGGAAGTGGATGGGGAAACCTTTGAAGGTGTGTCCGTCTGGCACCGCCCTCCTTACTGCGTCCTGGAACTCCTCGTTACCACAGGAGACGCCGGTGCAGCGCTCCAGCTCATAGGCTGACAGTGCCGAGGACAGCAGGTAGGACAGGTGGTCGTCCCACACTGTCGCCAGCTCCAGGTCCTGGAGGAGAGAGCACCACAGAGCCCACACTTTTGCTCAGTAACACCTAACCTGTGATTGGTCAATGGCACTTAAAGGGTCAGTTCACCCAAATCACACACACAAAAAAACATACTGTGTCACTTCCCCACCAGTGGTGTCATATTCATATTGTGCAAGTTAATGCAAACATTCAACAATTATATTGGAAAAAAAAAAGTAAAAGTAATAAATTATTCGGTCAGTCTGTTAACTGCAATTTATAATACAGTATTACATTATGATAAAAACATCAACTGCTTACCCCTGGTGGTTTATCCTTTTATAAAATGATGCAATACACATCATGATCTTACTCAATTTTGTCTCATTTAAATATCATATGTTTCTGAAATGGGATATTTGGGCCATTAGTCAAGTTTCCATCCAGATGTAGTGACAATGTTAACCAAATCTACAGAAAAATCTGCAAAAGAAAATGCAAATGAATCCATGTTTCTATCCAGTACTGTTATGAGCAATGAGACGAAGTCATTAAAAGAGTGCCAGTCAAACCTCAAACGATAGAAAATAATGTGGAAAACGTGATGGAAATAAATGTTTGTTTCATAAAAAAGATGTGAGGAAGGTTACAGTCTCCTCGTCGCTCCACAGAAATATCATGTTTTTTTCAAGTGACAAATAAGTCACATGCTTCATATGTGTCATCTATTCATTAAGTCTGTTTCCATTGCACTTTGTACACCAACTTTTCCACCTCAGCCAAGTGTGAAAACTTGAAAATGTGCATAAAAACAGGTGGGTGGAAACGCACTTATTTAGGGGCTATGTGAACTATAGCTGTCACTCGTCATAAACGCTCAGCAGCTTTCTTTCTCAGCACAACTCAGGTGAGTTAAACATAACCTAAAACTCCCAAGGGCCCATATCAAGTCCAGCACTGTGTTTTTACCTTCCTGTGCTCCAAGACCAGGTAGCGCATCTCCAGCTCCAACTGATTGCTGGCAGCAGCAGGATCCAGAGACGGGGCACAGAGCGGAGGCAGAGGGGGCAGAGAGGTGGTGGAGCCTGGGGCGCAAACAGACTTCAGAGCCTCTTCGCTCATCGCCTTCCACCGAGACTGATTCTGCAGGGAAAGGAGGAAGAACAGGCATTTAGCGGATCCAGGCTTACTTTTTTCTGTTCACACAGTAGAACCACAACACTGTAGCCGCTGGGGGTTTGCCTTGCTTTAAGGTAACATGACAGGACAGCAGTTGCTGATGAATGGAACTGTTACGATTCAATTTCCCTGCCCACAAACTGGCCACTGGTCTGATGATTGAAACTGGCAACCATCCAGTCACAAGCCCACTGCTCTCTGCTCCAGGCTACCTCTGCCCTCTGCCTGACTTAAAACCATCTGATTAGATATTCTCTGGCCAATTTAATATGCAGTGTAAATGAGGACTTTCATATTGAAACTAATTTCACCAAACCCTGACCCTGACTAGTAACACAATACCTGCCAATGAAAAGAATGTGAACAGCATAATGGCATTTCAGTGGCACTTTTTCAACACTAAAGTGCCTTAATAATTACTGTAATAAATACAACAATGGACCATGAAATATATATAAGTCAAATGAATTGAATCAGGGGGACGGTTCCCACCCCACCTATCCAGTAATAGTGTTGTGAGGGACGCCATTCTCTTACCTGGAAGTCAAAGACACAGAGCTCCACAGCATCGGAGGGCTGGCAGTTGGCCAGGAAGGTTTGGTGGTTGAAGACACAGCCCACAGTGCGGTAGGGGGACAAGGGTTTGGGCTGGCGGGCCAGGGGTGGGGCATCTGGGTCTATGGCCTGGTGCAGGTATCTGACCATACATATGGGACATTAAGGCTAATCAGTGTCATCACAAACATACTAACAAAATTGTTATATAATTATTATTTGCAAATCCATAAGTCTTTCGAAGGAATTTTGAGGGCATAAACTATACTGTCGCTCTGTTGAATCAGCTCAAAGCTTCATGGTGCTGTCAGCACAGACCTAGTTTCTCTCACTGACTTACTGTACACTGACAAAAGATATGAAATCAAGTCTACATCCATTATCAGATCAGTGTGTTTTGACCAAAACCAATAACTGAGGGACAAAATCCCAGAACTGGATAACCACCAAAATGTAATGAATTGTTCCTTGGCCTAGAGCCTTGCCACCAAATTTCATGGAAATCCATTCATGGGATTCTGAGATCCTGCTGACTAACACACAAAGACTTGTCTAATGAGTCCAAGACAAAAAAAAACTGTAGTTCAAATGATTTGGTTTTAGCAGTTACAGGAAAATTCAAAATGTTGGGAGTTTCTGAAAGATAATTTCCCCAAATACTCATATATATATATATAGTTAAAATGTTCTCCTTCTTCAGTGTTAAAGGTAAATATTAATAATGTGCTGCATTTCCTCATATGTGCAACCTGCTGTAACTATTCTGACAGTAGCACTGTGGTTGAAGTTCTAGTCTGATGCCAGAGGGACAGGGGAGCAGTAAAAGCAGCTGTTACATAAGTTATCAGGTGTCTGAATAACAACAAAAAGGGGAAATAACAAAACAAAAACCAGACCTGTGAGCTGTCAGACTCTCCCAGAAGGTGATGCTCCCATCAGTACCGCGGGTCAGGACCCAGGTGTGCGGCATTCCCTTGGCTTTGGTTCCCACACACACGTACGCATCCAGGCCAAAGCCCAGCAGGAGGCTGCACAGCAGGGTGGCGTGGTCCTCACAGTCCCCCTGGGGAGGACAGACAATGATGAGTTCAGGTCCAGGATCAACATCATGTTTAGTCTTTGGAGTTCTCTTAACCTTAATAAAAGGCCAACACATTTTTGCTTTTAACATTTTGTACTTCAACAGCTGTACTTGGAGAGCAACAGGACTTTTTTTTTTCTGGTTCAGTTTAGGTCATGCACCTCTTTGGAGCTGTAAAGTTATGACTGATCCTTTTCACCCTCGTGCTCCAAACAATGAGCCTCTAGCGAGCTCCATTCACAGAAGATCATGAGATGTGGCTGAAAGCTCCAAAAGCTAGTACAGTAGGTGGACCTTTCAGAGGTCAAGAATGAGCCTCCATGCTCAAATAAGCCTCTTTGGTTTTCTAGGAGCTGGCGACAGAGCAAAAATAGTATTATAGTTTTAACATCTTGAAATATTACAATTTTATACTACAAATATTCCCTAATATTACAAGTTTATTTTCAAAATACAAGTGTATCCTCAAAACACTACAATTTTTAACTAGAAATATTACGACTGAATTCCCAAAATATTCATTCTTCATTCTAGAAATAGGGCTTCTCGAAATATTCATCTTTTATTTCAAAACATTATAACTTCAATCTTGAAATATAAATAAAAAAATAAGAAATGTGTTTGTTTCTCAAAATATTACACATTTTTTTCTCAAGATAATACTTTCATGGTTCACACAACCAAAAATTTCCAGACTCTTGAAGCCTTTATCTTCACATCTAAACTGTTACTATAAATTCCAGGAGACAACAAACAAATATGACGATAGGATCGTTTCATTTCAAATACTGAAAGATTTTTGGTTTTCATGAGTGATTGTGTAGATGACGAAACACCAGATTATGTTGAAAATCAAGCATTTTTCAAGGATTACATCGAATTCAAGCATATTCCTAACCTTGAAACCATAATTGTTAAAATTAAGCATTGTCCAAACTTTCAAGACTTTATACAAACCCTGAACTTTATGCTCGAATTATTACAAGCACCCACCCCCACCCCCGCTGTCCTAACATTGGCTCCAAGGCACTTGCAACGTGCAAAGCGAAAAACAGTAAATGTGTGACCCCTGTTTGGGACAAATTCATCATTTACGCTGCGACTGCATGGATGTAATCAAAGCCCCTATATTTAGACAGATGTAAACAGATTCACTGCTGTCTTCATGCCATCCCTGTTGCTCGTCTAATTCATCATGTCACTACAACAGTCTGTTCAAACAGAAATACAATATCCTGTTCTCACTGCACTGTTCTCACTGAACACACACAAGATAAGCCTGCTGGAGAGGAAATAAGCTCTGTAGTCATCAAATTGTCCATGACAGTAAGCAACTCTTATTTCACTCGTACAACTTTTCCGGTAAAGAGGCCTGGGTTGAGCTGGGGGCTTGTGCTGCTGCTGCGTGCTGGCTCGGGCTTCGGGCAAGTCAGAATGATAGATGTTCCCCAGAAGTGCTAATATGGACGGCAGCATCGAAACAGGCTGGGGACTGATGAGGGTAAATTAATTTTCCCTGGAATGAAACTCATAAATCACAGCTGACAAGGGCCACTTTGTGAGAGTTGTGTTGTGTCTGTCTTGCCAGCCGCTCACAGAGGAGAAGCAGGGAACATTTATCCTGTGGTGGTCTGGGAAATTCCCCACTATCTAGTCGAGAAATGAAAACGCATCAGTCAGTCCACTCTGCACTGATCCTTCTTTCTCAGAAATGACAATCAGCTGTGCTCAGAAATGGAGTAAATGTAAATGCAGCCATGAGTATCACAGTTTGTCTGAACCTAAGTATGTAAACATAATGAGTAATAGGGGACTTGCCAAAATATTATTTAAACCATCCATCTATGTTTTAGGTGATCTTGTTATTAAATTAGGTTCCTTCTCGAGGAATGTTCTAACTTTGGTAAAGTAATTTATGTTTTTACTTTTTTACTGCTGGGCACCATTGTTTTGTCACGACAGTATTCTGTATTGTGTTTGTACTGCATATCACGTAACCATGGTCTTCTTGAGTCAATCAATCTGAATCTGAATGTGAGGTGGATCCATCAGACTGCAGTGCAGCAATTCAGGAGCGGCTCCGAGCCAATCCAGGAATAGGTCTCAACGTTTTCGTTGGAAAAATGTCCACGTCACACTCAGAGGCCATGGACTTGGCCTGTGATGAGATCAGAGTGTAGTCATTCCCAGGCTGGATTTTGTTTCATTTGTGTAAGGTGTTTGACCAGAGAAAATATTACAGTGTGATGTGGATGGAAAGCTATGACCACCTGAGCAGTGAAAAGACTGCCGAAAATGTTTTGTTAATTTAGTTGTCAGTTTTGTTTATCTCCACTAAATGGCTGCAGGTTTAAACTTGTGATTTGATGCACTGTGTTGCTGTCTTGCCTGGGTTTTGTGTTACAGTATTTTCCTTTTAGAGTATGGGATTGTGATGATTGTATGAAGAGGTTTGCGAACAACTTTTGGAGCATGCATTTGCTGTTTTTCAAATGGAAACGTAGTTTGGGACTTTGTATCACCTATTCTCAAAACAGGGCTCTTGTTTCTAACAAAGCATCAGAAGAATTGAGAAAAACTGGAATAAAAATACAGAGCATTGTTTCCCTTTTGATAAACACTGGCTTTAAGATCCAGTTATTTCCACATGTCATATAAACCCTATCACTTAGTAACATTATTATCTCCATAAGGATTTACTCATTAGCACTATAGCACTGTTAGATATGTCCAAACTGTTTATACAGTCTGACAGCAAAGGAAAAGCTATACTAATAATAACATGGAGACAGTGCTATTAAAGAGAGGCCAAATGGAGAGTTTGGCCGACTGCCTTGCACAAAGACAGTATGTCACAAACACAATACTAAATCACAAAAGCATAGCCGACACATCCTGAAAAAGGAAGATGTCTTCCACATACTTGGATATAATGTGTAAATAGATTATTCAAATAAATGTTACTGTGGAGGTGAATGTTAAGTCCAGAGACTCAGCCAGGACACTTTACAAACAAATGATTTATTTCCACTTGGAATAACTAATGGAACACATTCCACTTAACAGGAACTTCGGTGTGAAAAGCCATAAATCTGCCGTTGTCTCTGATAAGGATCTGGCAGTGCGGTAAGTGCACTGAGTCCATCTCTGTTGTGGCTGCCAAGAAGCCGGCCAGCTCTCCTTACCTTCCCTCTGCACAGGAAAGCCATTAATGTGCACCACTGCTCCTGCTTGCCTCCTCCTCCCCCCACCACCGGGGCCTTCTCGTGGGCCAGCAGGCTGACGAAGCGCGCCGTCTGTCGAGGACTCTCCAGCAGCCGGCCCGCCCGGAGGACACGCACGTAGGAACACACGGGCCTGTTGACGCCGTTCTCATCCTGCGGAGAGCACAGAGACACACCCGGAGGTAATAGGACATCTTGGAGCCAGAGATGGATTTGAGGAGTCAGTATTCCCTAAACTGGTTAGGAATATGCGAAGTCCTCTCCCCAAACCACTAAACCAGCAAACAGCAAATGAAGTAGGTTGTTCTGAGTGAGGAACTCCCTAATCAGTGACTGTGTATATATGTAACCCATTCCCTCGGCTATTCACTCCACAGGTCTACTGTTACAAAAATGAGTAAAGTAACTGCCTGATTAAAAAAGGTTACAGAACAAATGTCCTTGAAAGTCAGCACAACAAGTGCATTTACACGAACCTGTGCAAAGATCTTGACCATTTTGGATTGGTGTGATGGACGTATCTCAAGAAACTCCCTCCACCACTGTTTGGCATAAACCAAGAAGAGTCTCTCCTTCTCTGCCGTCCTCTGCCTCTCCAGCGATTGCTGAACGAGAAATACACGGTGGTTTCTTTTACAATGCTGCTTTTATATCAACTCGGATTGATTCTTAACAGCGTTAATGGAATTCTGTTCTGGGGTTAGTTCATTCATGAATAATGAAGCAGATGAATAAACAGACGGAGAGATAAAGAGCCTCCAGTGTGCTGACCTGTGTGCTGATGATGTCAGTGCCCAGAGTCTCTGTGAGAGGAGGGTAGAGCTCCAGACTGACAGTCAAAACACCAGCTGGGACTTTACTTTCACTTCCTGGTGACACACACACACACACACATTACTGAAAGCTGTTGCCACATCACTTAAGAGCCTCTGAAGAGACAGGCAAACTGCAGATGTTTTTCAAAAACCTTATATACCTAGCATATGCTTGCTAATTTACTGTTAGTACATGGAAATAACTGTTAGAGATCCCCTCCAGACATGTATTAAAACATATATACAAATAGTCTGCTTGGAACAATAATGTGTGTCTGATATGTTTGTTCCGCAATAAAGTATAATTTCCACATAAAATCCTTAAAAAGGCATCTACTCCTTCTAGCTCATTAAAAATTCCAGAACCTATGAATATGCAAGTTTTGTTCATTTCTAAAGTTTTCCTGCTGGACACAAGATGTTTCCTACTTCACTGTGAAGTCCGTTCTCAGTGTGTGTGCACTGGCAGCTTCAAGTTTCTACATCACACTTGTATAAGTTACTGGACCAATACTGGATCAGGATTGGCTGCCTCCAAACTATTTGTGATGTCACAAATCATGCTCGTAGGCCCCGCCCCTGAAAATGGGATTTTCAATGAGCACATAGAAACTTTCCACTCTCAGCAGATTCTTCTAGAGTCAAACTCTGCACATAGATCATTCTGCACAGTGAAGCTCAAACATTCAACTGTAGGTATAAGAAGAATAACATCTTTTTGCATGGAGGGGAACTTTAATATTTTACAGCAGTGGTTCCCAGCCTGGGGGCTAGGAGCCCTCCATGGAGTCACAAGATCATTAATGGGACACAAAGAAGAAAAATATTGTTTTGCTACTCAAATTTAGATTGTTTTTCTCTGATCTTTGCTTATTTCTTGTGAAATACTACAGAATTTTCCATCTTCTGGCCTCTAACATTATTTAAATGAAGAAACCTCAGAGGTTTAGAGAAAAACAAATCAAGTCTTTGGTTGAACTACTCAGATATATTTTCGCCCTGTGAGGGGGGGGGTTTGGAAGCAGACACTGCTTCATTTTAAGGGGTGACCAGCCAGAAATGTCGGGGACCAATGTTTTATAGCCTATCAGATTTAGATTGTCATCTAAATGACATCAGATGATGCAAGTGGTTCCCTAGTAGGATGACTTGAGGTCTTTTTTGACTATTAGCGCAACAGTGTTATAATTGCAGCTGGTTACTTTGTGTCTATCACTCTGTCATAATACTTCACTACTACTATAGTAATGGAGAGCCTAATGTGAAGAAGAATTGTGTGCACAGTTGCATTCAGAAACAGGAAGGTTTAGTGGTCTCCTGGAAGAGAAAAGGCTGTTTGTTATGTGACTTAAACTAACAATGAAGCCCATTTTATGTTTTATTGCTTAGTGTATGATAATTTAAGGGCTACTTTTTATTTTGTTAAATAAATGAAATGTCTGCCATGTACGATCAGGTCTTCTGACTGGATGATTATTAAAAACTTGAGCTGTGTTAGAAAAGGAACCTTTTTGTGGCAGATTTTACTTGCAGTCGACACAATTCTTTGTTTTGAATTTAATGTTAATGATATGTTGCTCTGACTAATGTTGTTTCACCGCTGCAACAGTGTTTTTTTAAGTCTTAATCATTGGTTTTCATACTAGTTCTATCCCTTGTGTATTACTTATTTTATTGACATTTTTCCATTTTTAACATTTTATTGTTGTAATTTTTAGTCTTGCAAAATTCTATGTATTGTTGTCTATTTTTTGTGTCTGTGCTGTTTTATTCTTGCTCTGTGAAGCACTTTGGGCTGCATGTTTGTATGAAAGGTGTCATATAAAGAAAGTTGAGTTAATTTTTTTGGTGTCTTATAGGTCAATGTGGGCTGGGCACTTGTATGTGCATGACACCTTAAACTACTACTCTACCAATGAACTGCATTCATTATTCTTCACCCTTATCCATAGAGATGTTACCTTTTACAAAATAAAGACATTAATCATTGAGTAAACACTATCACTCTTGTATTCACTGCAGCAGAATCACCCTTCCTCACCAACTCCCATCAGCTCCACAGCAAAGCAGGTCTTCCCACTGGGCGAGCAGAGGACTGTCCTCCAGTCCAGGAAGTAGGACGAGACCAGCGTTGTCTCACTGGAGGTGTCCGTCTTGATCAGCACCAAGTGAACCGGGTCACACATCGACAGCATGGTGGTCGCATCTGCCATTTTACTGCCCTCTCCTGCAGTGCCAAAAGTAATTACAAAATTACCAAGTCATTACTGATAATATATTAAGCGACAGCATAACAACCGCTGGTCCTGACTGACTGACACCAACAGTGCTAATTTACACGTACCTATGCCATCTCTGTGGATCTCTAAGAGGAAGCCCTCCCTCAGGTCAGGTTCGCAGGCACATGGCACTGGCTTTGAGCGAAACCTCTGGTTCCGGAAGTGCAGGTAGAGCTTAAAGGTAGAACACACCTGCCCAGGTAAAGGCTCTGGCTCCTGGAGGTGCTCCAGAAAGGCTTTACCACCAAGGACTTGGAGATACAGGTACCGCCTGGATGGGTCAATATTGGCTGAGAGAATGAAAAGAAACATGGACAAGGACAACTTGAGTGAAAAAAAACAGGCAATGTTACTATGTTGGTTTATTTGGGTTTGTAAATGATGTTTCTTACTTTTTTCCAGCTGAGTAATATTCTTGTCAACAAAGTGAGTAGCAGGCTTTGAAGGAGATCCTGTTTCTGCATCTGTGGGTACTTCCTACCAAAGCAGACCAACATGACAAAAGTGCCAACAGTCAGCAGGTGATTGAATTTATATAATTCATACAGTGGAGAAATTGTTATCTGCATCTGGGTTCAAATCAGTATTTAAAACACTGAAATTATTCAAGAAAGTTGTTATTTACATTCAGTAAGGAAGATTTTCACATTTCAATCGAATGAATTAAAGTGAACTGCTGTCAGCCTAATCATCAAGAATATAAATCTGAAAATTGCCTGCAAAGTGTTGCCCAACCTGGGTAAAGTGTATGTCCTTCATCACATCATCTATGATGCCCCTGCGCTGTAGAGCACGTAGGAAATCCTCCTCAGACAGCGATCGATGTGCTGGACCTTGGCCATCCCTCACAGTCTCAGCCAGCACCTCTCGGATCTTCCCGTGGATATCCATCTGATAACCAGAAAAGACAGAATAAACACCACATGCCCATACACTTCCTTCTAAACAACAGTCACAAAGAGATGTCTCAGAGCTCACCAGTGTTCTTTGGCACATCTGAATATCTTCTTAAGACAGACTCCTTGTCATATAAGGTTAATTGTATATCTGTGGCTTTCCCACCCCACAGCAAATTCTCGATTAATAAAAATGCACTACCCTTGATATCACACTACCCCACTTATTGCTTGTTTACAATCACTCATCCGTTTTCATTGTGTTGGAGAGTGGTGGGCAAAACGCAGCAGTGCTCTAAGTCTTCTAAATCTTGATAAGAAATGAGTTTCCCATTACGAGTTTTTGATATTGGTGGACCTACAAGAAGATATCCAAACAATATTTTGGAACTGTGTTAGTAGAGCTGCACCAACAAGTTTTTGTGAAGCTAAATATTTCCCACCATGTTGTCTGTTATCCATTTCATTAGAATCTTAGTGTAAAATACAGGATCAAAATAGAATATGCTTTTCAGACATGACTTTCTTGATGTAAACACAATACAGCAGTTCCAGTTACTAGGAAACTGGAACCCCCCAGCTAATCCTTCATTTTTGGGCAGCCATTCATCATCACTGCCACTAGCATCATCCTCACTTGACTCAGATGGTATTTGCTCCACTATGCTGTAGGCCTTTCTGTTATGCACTGCACTTGAGCTCTACAAAATATAAAGACGCTACTCACATGATAGAACTAATCTGTGCAAAATGTTGTTTTTGTTGTAATAACATGAATCAATTGATTTACAGCCAAAAAATTACTGCAGATGAAGTATTTTCAAGAACAACAAAGTTGCACTAATAGTATGAATAGTAGTATATAATAAGTAATATAGCCAGCAATGCATGATGTCCAATTTAGTGGACAGATGATTAATTGTGATTTCCTCCCAACATAAAATCAATACTTTTTTTTAACAATTGTATTGCTCCTTAGCTGTTACTTGATGTTGCCAAATTTTATTTACCTGCAAGGGTCTCCTATTATACTGTAGAAGCATTGGCAAGATATTCCTGAGCTGCTCAGCGTTTCAGGCCTTCCGTCGGCCATCTTGGTTTTGAGAAATTTGTGTTGCACTTACAACGGCTGGCCAGTGGGTGGCAGTGTATGGGATGATGCACTAGCGTCCATCAAATCCATGTATATACAAGAAAACGGCTTTTGAATAGCTGTCCACTGTAGTGACCACTATGCGTGAAAGGGTTAAATAATGACATCATATACATACAGCCGAACTTAATAAAAGAAGGACATTAGTGGTTCTTGATCTTAAAATATGATGAATCATGTGTGCACTTTTGTCAATACGCAAGTAGAGATTAATTTGCTATATTTCTGAATGGCAGTTGGCGTACAGGTCTACCTTCAAGAAAACACATGCATTACTGTTAAACCATGTATCTTACGAATTACGGCATACAAACGGACATTGTTTAACAACGTAAACATGTATGTAAATAAAAGCTATGTAGCTTGCTCACCTTGAGCAGATGGTTGTGAATGATTTGCTTCAGCTCGGAAGCTTTCTCTGGAGGAAGCGACATTACAGTTGATGAGCTCTGGCTTGTTTTGAGCCAAAATAGCTAGCTACGTTAGTAACAGGGTACTATCAGGGACGATAAACAACTGTAGTTTTCTTGTTTGAGCAGTATTTGATCCTTGTAAACATCTGTCGTCAGTAACACAACCAAATTTCTATGGCAGCCCATAGATGATGATCACAATTGCCAATTCAAACTGTGGCGGAAAAGCAAGCGGGAATGCGGCTCCACTGATGCCTGACAACGTCCTGTGGTCACAGCTGTTGAGGTATTCAACAATTCTGTCCTAGAACAAAGTAATATACGCTGAGTGGGATATTACTGACGGGATACTTCATTTTAGAGGACGTTTATTTAATTTTGGTTGAAGAAATAGTTGCCATTTTAATCAGGGATTATATTGGTTGCCCTATTGTCGTCACGATCTGCGTCAACCACTAAAGGACCCTTTTGTAGTACAAATTCTACTTCGTATTAACAGTCCTGTTAGATCTATTTACCTGTTAACATTTTTTATATCAAATCAACCTGTTTTATATAATGGAAATCTAGATTTTATATATAAAAATATATAATATATATAATTATTCTGTTTATAGTACTCAAGAAAAGGAGAAAAGAAATCTGCATTGTTTCTTTTAGTGCATAGCTCATACAACAAATACAGTACTTCCTCTTCCAGCCGCGCCAATGCCATCCCACAGACAAGAGAAAATTAAATTACTACAGCAGTCAATATGAGCAAGGCCTCTTCTTGAAATATTGAATCAATTCCTGTAATCCACAGTGAGAGGCCTCCAGTCTGGCTGCATTGATTCAGCTCATGGTCAGAATGAAATTATGACTATAACACAGCACAGCATTGCAGGAATGGGGAGAGCTGTGGGTGGACACTGTGAAGCTGCTTTACTGACACTGACTAAAAGAAAATAACACAAGCAGACAAGCAGGGTTTGATAAAAAAAAGATGAATGTTTTATTTTAAGAAGTATTTTGTTTGCTTTTTTCAAAACACCATCTCTCATGTTCTCACTGCAGCTCAGCAGTGTACAAAACTCCCCTGAAATTTTTATGTGGAAAACAAGAATTAATGGAATGTTATGGTCAAACTTATATCTTCTGGGTTAAATGAGAACTGAGTGAAAGTCATGTCCAACAGTGGCAACTAGCATATCAGGAACACCTCATGTCATCTCAGGGGGTCAGTACACACATTTGGTGTGCAATTAACTCTGATACAATTTATGTATCACACCTCCAGCTACTACAAACCGGTCAATGCAGTGCTAACATGTTACTCATGTTATGTGGGAAACAACAGCTCACATAAACCTTTATCTGTACTGATGATGCTAGGAAACCTTGGAGCACACATTTTTCCATTTAATTCACTTCAAGGCACATTAAAGCCATCTCAACCAGCAAAACAAACAGCTAAAGACATGTGTATGCCATCACTCTCTCCTAACTGGACTTCTATCCAAGGTGCTCTGCACTAGTACTCTCTTCTAAATTGCACTATTATAGCTTTGGATTGGTCTTAGTCAACTGAAAACCAATTTGGTGATACTACACACAAAGCAAAGCTACTATGGCTATCATTTTGCAATGCAGGTGTCAGTCATGTCAGTGACCCAACAGAAAATACATTCCACATAATGGGAGCACAAGGTTTCATCATTTAACAGCTTGCCTGGCTGTTACCTTCCAAAAACGGAGAGTTTTGCTTTGGTTTCCTCAAAAAGAACAGTGGGATAACCTGAACATACACACATGAACCCATCCAGTGGGTAAATACACACACTAAGCGGTGAGGGATCCGACAGCTCGTATGCTCCATGTGACAACCAAAACCTATGAAAAAACGTGCTCATATAACAGAAAATAAAGGGTTAACATTCTAGCAGAGTTTGAAACATCAGCAAGGCAGCTCCCCATGAAGTGTCCAGTCACACAAAAAATATATATCTGGCCATATTGGGATGCCCTGCTAAATGTTAATGGAAGAACAAGTGGTGCTCTGGAAAACCTCTAAATGCATGCATGAAATGTAAATTTCATTACAAAAAACAAACAAAAACAAATGCCATAGCTGACCTCTAGGCTCTGGAGTCTTCCCATGGACCTATGGTAGGATGGACAGTCAACTCATTTTAAAATGTAAAATGTAAAACGTGTCCACAGATGATCAACACACATCTCTGACCGTTACAAATAAAGAATGCAAAAACAAACCTGTCCGAATATTTGTTTGTTTTGCTTTGTACTGCACCTTTAGTAAGTTTCTTTCAAAGCAATTTGCTATGATACAGTACATTCATCAACAGTGACAAGAAGGAAAGGAAATTAAACCATCGTGCTGGCACCAAGATCCTGAGATGTTACTATTTTTGTTAAGATCTTACATGAAAAATATACACACACATACTCATTTGATCTAGCGCTCCCGCATTTTGACCTTAAGAAATAAATACCCTCACTAAATCTACTTAGAGAAGTACCTAATCCCAGGTACTGGTGCAAAATAGGAGTCAGTTTTAAGTGACCCAGAGTGTTTCACTGGGAGTACAACCAGCACACCAGCATGCCGACAGCCAAAGCTGCCCCAGCACTGATGTTGAGCAGAATGGGTCTCCAGTACAGCCACTTCTCTCGTTTCCTCTCCGAGTCGGCCAGTCTCTGTTTCATCTGCTGGACCCTCTGTGAAATGATGAAAATCTTCTCCTCACGGTGCCGCTTTCTGACACTGAAATAAGAGTCAGTTAAAGGTAAGTAGTCAGCAAACAATAGTGAAGAAGTACCATCAATCTCATGCACAGTGCCACTGATCTGCCAGAGGATTAAAGCATGATTACATAAGAATGTAAAACTACATTCCTACAAAACTGTAGGAAGAAGAAGGTTGGAGATCAGTTTCTCTGAGGTCTAAAAGTAATTTCAAGGTGACATTTTAGGGCATAGATGGAAACAAAAGCATTAAACCCAGCCTGGAAAGCAACCCTGTTCACACTGTGGAGTCCAAAACAAATGCAGCATTTTAATTTTTCTGCAACGGTGTCCTTTATTCACAATGAACCTGACAAAAACTCCTGAGGTGTAACTTACTGCCCAGAGTTCTCTGCCACGTTGTGGTCTTGGCTGTCTGGATCTCCTTCCTGCAGGTTGTCTCCTGAGGTGGCCTGTGGCTCCAGGCAGGGTCCTGGCTGACCGTTGGGCCTGCTGTCGTTGAGGTGAGGTCTGGGTGGAGGTGGTGGAGGGGGCAGATCTGGCTCCAAGTCATCTCTGGACATCACTCTCTGCTTGCAGTGCTACAGGGGACGAGACACAAAGACACAACACACGAAGAACTGTAAGTTTTCTCCCAACTTATGACAGAGAGAGAAAGGTAAACTCTGGCAAGCTAGGGAATATTCTGGACCGCCAAAGACTGTCAAACGTACAAGAAAGCAATGAAAAATGGGCAAATATAAATGCACATTGTTAAATAGCTTATGTATATAATAATTACACAATTTCAAGCTTGATAACAAGTTGCGCTTTATGTGGGCCATCTCAAAGACAGATTTTTGTTGGCAGAGCTGCTTTTTTGTAACAGTTGGACTGAAATTTGTGGCTAAGAAATGTACTATGATGCTGAAAGAGTTAATCTTCAATGGGTACAAGTTTGAACCCATTAACTAAAACTGCATACAATATGCACTTTTCACTGAAGACATTTTGACATGTCACAGCAGGAAAAGCACAGGTGTAAATGATAAAATGAACAACGTCTGAATTCCATTTAGCTGCTTCAGTTTCAGGGTCCTGGTATTAGGTATGCTGGCTTACTGGGACACGTGAATGGAACAGAGTTGTCGTTATGTTATTAGTAACACCTGTGCTTTTCCTACTATGACTCGTCAAAATGTGTGCTGGGAAAAGGGCTTATGTACATATGGAGTGTTGTGACAGTTGCACTGTACCCGAGAGATTTAAAATTTTGTCTGTGCTGAATTGTGTCCAGTAGCCTGGGAACCAGACGCATCTGCAGATACGATGACTGCAGCCTACAGAGGAGCGCCATTGAGGCATTTTCATAAAAAACCAAGAGGGCTAATGTGGAACATCAGTATTAAACAAACTGGACGGTGTATTTTCTCTAAAAGAAGAACAAACAACTGCACTTAAAGCTTTTGTTGATAAGAAAGATGTTTGCTGTACTTCAGGCAGGATTCACTCAGCTCTACGTCACACGTTTCGTTGCTCTGATTGGTTGTAGGTCTATCCAATTGCGTCCAGAGGCATTTTGGTTTGCACTCGTTGACAACGCCCTTTGGAAATCAAAAATGAACCGAGAGGTTCCAGACTAATTCGCATTTGCATCCGGCGATGTCAGGCTAGCAAGACAGTAATTCCGTAAAAGAACAGCGGCATTGTTGCAGTTTCAACTAGCCACCAGTTTTACTTTCAAACTATTATCGGGTGCAGGTAGAGGTGCGAGGAAAATACCAGGGGCAGCTGATTGATCAGTTGCATCAATTGGGTTGATGATGTCAGGAGCCTAAACTGTTTCCTGACACCTCTACCTGCTCCTGATAACGGTTTCAAAGTAAAACCGAAAGCTTGAAACTGCAACAATGCCCGTTTCAGCCCATTAACTAAAACTGTATACAACAGACAGCACAATGGTTTCAGTAACAGCCTGTAGTCTACAGAATCAAGTTACAGACTTTGGCAGTCACCTGTCTAGCCTCAGATGACAGACTTTCACTGACACTGGAGCTCACCAACAAGGTGTAAATCATCTCACAACAGCCCCAAACATGAGCCTGAGACATTTTACAAATGCTGTTTTACTCCCCAGCCTTGTGACTGAGCTACCTGTGCTGCTGAGTGGTCTGTCAGGATGAGCTTGGCTCCCTCGATGACAGCCATGTAGGAGAAGCGGAGCTGGTCGGGGGTCTGGATCAGGCCCATGCGGTATTCCCTCATGTCCAGTAGCACCTTCTGTACGTCCACTGATGATGGGTTCTTCCTCCTGTCCATCTGCAAAACAGATTAACGTGTTTAGAACACAGATGAAAAGGCTCTGCAGTTAATCCTGTTTTCACTAAATACTGATTTACATTCAGACAGCTTAACCCAGGCTTATACCACGTTTGTGATCATGTGTGGTAACGAGAAGTTCAGTTCATGATACCCGAGACGCGATCAGGACTGAATTATCGGTGACTGGGTCCCATTCAGTTAGGTAGGTCTGTGTATCAGCTGTTATCTTGATATCTACAGATGCGCTATATGGTTCAGACAGTACTTCTTAATTGTCCTTTAAAAATTAATATGAATTGAATTAAACTAGGAGGTTATTATGCTAATTTTTTAGAGCAGCAAGTGTACAACGGGCAGCTTTGACGGTCTAAAAGGGGAACAAAGGGTTTGACTTGCCATCAGGTAACATCCATATTTTCAAAAAAATCATCTTTAGCTGTTATTCATTAAGAGTTTAACACTGAAAAACATTTAAATGTATGGTATCATGCCAACACCTCTCCCTTTGCAGCTGTCACTAAGCATAATCATATCACACCTGACTCTCTTGCCAAAACTTGAATCTCTTGAGTAATGTTTTAACTCTTTGTTTTCAACTTAAACATTAGGCAACATTTCCCTTTAACATTGACTGCGTTGGGTTCCATTCCCCTTCCCTGTTCTCACCAGAACCAGGCAGGTGTCCACCAAGGCGAAGGTCCCTGAGCGTCCAATCCCAGCGCTGCAGTGCACCACTGAAGGCCCGTGCTCCGGGCCCAACGAGGCGGACTCCCGAACCTTGAAGAGGAAGTTGAGGAAGGAGGCGGGAGATTCTGGGACACCAAAGTCAGGCCACGTGGTGTAGTGAAAGTGGAAGATCTCCCTGCACTCCCCCGTCTACAACAGAAAACGTGATGTCGGCCATGATTAGGGCACTGTATATAAAGAGTTCTGCATGACTGGACTGATTTGTCACTAGGAAAACATCGCACATCCCATGAAATCACACCATTTATTATCTCCATACGTTTAGACATAGATGCTGGATTTTACAATAGTTAGCACCAGTCAAGATAATGACACAAAATATCATCTCTGAAATTGCACCACTGCACATTTTTAAAAGTTGTTATCTAATAGTCTGCCTCTCGTGCTCACCATTGTGTTTTGCAGTTCTAGCGTTCGGATTGTGTAATAGGATTGGTCCTCCTCAGAAAGTAGCCTGATAACAAACCCTGTGTCTGTGAAAGACATCTGGAGCTCCTCTGTGGTGGGCCAGTACTGTGCACACTTTTCCTGTTAAGACAAAAATGAATTAAGTTAGACTTGGATAGGAAGCCACATGCTCCTAGTCTTCTGAAGGATGAGCCAAGTGAAATCTGGGTATCCATCTCTGGGTGTTCACAGACTTTACTTGTAAGAGATTGCATGAATTCATGGAATCCATAGAAATACCAATGCAAAGAAATGTGCTATATACAAACAATGCTTTTGATAATGTTACTTACCCTCAGTACTATTGACAATTATGATCCTGTGTTATTACACTCCATTAGGACTTGCCAGCTTGTTTCCACAAGTCATAAATAGCCAGTTCCCACAAAGCATTGCAAAAGAGTTAACCGACTTTAACCCTCAACCATGACGAGACAAAGTTTTGGGGCAATTTTAAAGCCCCCTTACACTCAGAAATGTGTTTGGCTTATTGATACTTCACGTGAATGTTTGGGCTTCACTCACTGTGCAGAATGATGAATGTGCAGAGTTTACATTAATCTGCTGAAGGAGGAAAGTCTCTCGGTGCTCACCTTAAATCTCAGTGTAACACTTGTATGTATGAGCACGATTTTGTGACATCACTGGTCAGATTCCGATCAGATTCAGATTCACAATGAGACGAGCTGAAACTTGCAACGCGCCGGGTCTGCAGCATTCTGAAACCTGACAGTTTACACCAAAGCGACTAGACAAGACAGTATTGTTTCCATAGCAACGACTCTCTATACTTCCGTTCTAACTGCTGGCTTTTCAGGCTTTGTTTGTAGCTGGATATTATTTGTAGCGTCTTAAAATATGAATGAAGATAGTGACAGTGAGTTACTTGCTACAGTTGCATTTCTAGTATTGATGAAAAGGAGAAAACATAAAAAAAAACCGAGAGGGTCGAGATGACCAGCTGACTTCGCTACGAGCTGATGTGAAACAGGTGACGTGCCTTACGTTCTAAAACCAGCCGCTGGCGACTTGACAAGCTGAGTCGCTGGCGACTTGACAAGCTGAGTCGCAGGCGACGCCATCAGCCGGCTTGAGTCGAGCTGAGACGGGCCAGATCACACCGCTGCAACTTTTCCCTGCAACGTTCTAAAACCGTTTCATCTCGTCGCGAATATTTGGTCTGAACTGGCCTTAAGCAACTTACACAAGTGTGATGTGGTAACTTATAACCTCCAGTGCACATACTGAAAATGGACTTTTCATTGAAATAGAAGACATTTTGTGTCTAACTAAAAGATATACACCGATCAGCCATAACGTTATGACCACCTGCCTAATATTGTGT
>LKNJ01003206.1:0-48228 GCA_002120245.1 Maccullochella peelii | reverse complement strand
CAATTGGTGGCTGACTAAATACTTTTTTGCCCCACTGTAAGATCAGTATTAATTCCATACATGATGGAACATGGACATGAAACGAGATTAAATATGTGTATAGTCCCCGCCTTATTTTCAACGGAAATACCAGCCAGTTTACGTTATTTTGTGCAAGATGTCCGGTCAGGCACTTCCGGTAATTGGCTAGCTGACTCACCGCAGCAGCTAACACAACAACTCTTTGGACAACTATGGCTTCGAGGAAAACCGGAATTGTTTGTGCAGTTAGGGGTTGCCATAGTAACTGGTACAAACGAAAGGTTTACTTGGAGCAGGAGTGTTTTCATTATTGAATGTGGATGTGAGGCGTCCTACAACCTTCATCCCCTTCCAAAGAATGAGGAGTCCCTTCGCCTGTGGTTAAAAGCTTTAAATTTGAGGAAACCACCGAAGCAACTGTATTTTTACATTCTTTCCTGTGGATATCAGCATCCCCCTCATCACAGAACCACAGCAAGCAAAAAGGGGATGGTCTATGGGATTTTGATACAGCCCACTGAGGCCAGGACTCAACCCATCTTGATGATCATACCTTCACTCCCGCAGCTCCTTGTGGACCCGGAGCCCCATCTTTTCCTGCTGGACCCTGGACATACAAATACAGGCAGGCACAAGTGGAGGTAGACAAATAAGTCACAGAAAATATGCTAGTAAAGAAAAACAGAGCAATTAGATGTTAAGCTGTTTGTTGACCCTTTAGCCATTCCAACAGGGACCAACGCCAAATCCAAAGGTGTCAGTCAGTCACTTTAAAGGAATACTCAATTTTTTTGGGAAGTCAGTTAAGTGATAGGATCATCCATGCCAGCATTTTTCTGAGTGACCACAAGATCTTGATCTCAGAGTTCATGCTCACGCTTGAGTGATTGCTGACCAGTGTCTCAGCTAAAATGTAGCATGAAGCAGTGGAGTCAGCCACCTTAGAGGCACGGATGATTTTGTCGTCTGTTTTCTCATCACTTAACAGGGAAGTTGGAGTTATTAAAAATTTGATGTATTCCGTGTATAACTAAGCAGCATCAGACCAAAGTACCACAATGTTTCTGTACAATTGTTTTGTACGAACTGACAACATAGTGTACTAGAGGCCTGTACCAAGGCACACTGAATTATTGACTGCTGGCTCATTAGATTAATGGCTACTAAAAGTCTATACTTATACCCAACTACTAAGGAGGGCACTTTAATCCAATGGATGGTATCTTGAATACTACACAAAAATATTAATACAAAACACAAATTTTACTGGGCACATTTACGCAACAAGAAGATGAACCCTTTTCCATTTTGAACACTTTTCCACTTGAGCTTTCCTGTTACGCTACATTCAGGCCACGAGTTTCATGGGCTTCCCTCTTGTGCCACTCTTAGGACTGACGTTACATTTTTAGTTTCAGTACTGGTAAGACTCTCAGAATGACAAAATTGCCATCATGTTATTAGCCTGTAGGAGCCTTGTAGTCTTGTTACCATATCATCATGGGAAAATGCAGAGGCTGTTCTAGGATTATTTTGTAAAATTAAGCTATGTATCAGTTATAAATAAAGTTTGTGTGATAAATGTACTAACTCAAGTTTTAAATTTTGAGTAAAATTGGAGCACATCAGTATGCCTTGGTACTCTGCATTGACTGACACAGCTAATATACAGCAATGTACAAATAAAGAAAATAAAACAGATCAGTGAAAAGGCAGATTTGTTCCTTCACCATGTTGTATGAAAAAAAAAAGCAAAATGGCTAAAATCGAGGTTATACAGCAAGTTTGTGGTCAGTTCCCTTCAGTTCATTCACTTTACCATGAAAAGTGAATCTTCATGCTGAACTGTTTTATTTGGCAGTGGCAACATTTGAACGGAAAGCAAATGAACCAAAACTAATTGGCAAAACTCCAAGCAGGTCATATTGTATGTGAGCAGTGGCTGCCAGGGGGATTATCAAGGGGCAAAGAAAGCAGCGATACCTGCCACACACTCACACTTGCATACACACATAGAGCACTTTAGCCAGCTTGGTAAAAAACAAGTGCAGTTTTGCCAGCTGCCAGCCAGCAATTAAGACAACATGGTGGGAAAATAATGTACAGTCATTAGCCTGAGCATTGGGGCAGTGAGATAAAGTTGGTCTTTATCAAGAGATAAAAGCACAATTGGTATGAATAAAGCACTATGATTGTCTCAGATTAACATTTCATGTTGTTCAATATTGCAGATCAATACTCAGGCTTTTGACTGTAATTCTGCCTTTTATTGTTTGCTGGTTTACCAAGCAAACCAGGACAATGTACCTCTCCTGAACCCCAAGCGGAGCCAAAGTCAAGCCCAGAACCAGAGGCAAAACTGGATTCAGATTCAGAACTGAACCCAGAACTGAAACCAGAGCCGAGGTCTAAGCCGAGGCCAGAGGACAACTCTGAGCTCAAACCTGAACCATCAGGCCCAGAACCACTAAACCAATCCTCAAACATCTGAAACAGAGCGGAGAGGAGGGCAAGATGGCGGGAGTGGAGCGGAAGGTGGAAAAGAAGAATTGGGGGGGGGGCAGAATAAAGATTGGCGAGGAGATGAAGGAAGAAGACATGGAGGGTGAGAATAATTACAGAGGGGTGACAAACGGGAACAGAGGTAGAGGGAGGATAAAAGACAGACTGGTCATTGGCCATGACACACACAAATATTGATCACTACAATATGATTTAAGATGAAACACAAACACAAAGGTGAATTTTAATTGGAACAGAAAAAAGATTTAACTAGATCTGGATACAAGCGTATATTATAAGAGACTAAAAGGTGGAAAAGAAGAAAGACAGACAATACACAATGATAATAAAGACAGAAATACAACAACACCGCAAGTAAAACACAAAGGGAAAAGCAAAGTATTCACACAAATAATGTCATTGAAAAGATCAAATCTTACGAAGATGAGAAATATATGTGTCCTAGTGAGGTCAAGTCAGTGTTTGTGGCTATTATCTTTAAGTGAATACAAACTTGACAACTGAGGGAAGCTTAAAACCAGTCAGTGTAACCTGTAGCCTCACAATCACCATTTTATGCGAACTTCAACTCTTTTACTGGGCTTTCGAATGCAAATACAGACTTGCAGACTGGAGACATGTACAGCCAATGCTGTGCTGACATTACATAAATACATTTAAATTTGACCATTGCCATACTGACAATGTTTGAATAAGTATTTAATCAAACAGCATTTCAAACACCACTAGGTTATAAAACTGTGTACTTAAACTCTGACTAATGAAATGGGTGCCTGTAGGTCCTATAGGCAGCCTCTGCATGCCTCTATATGAAGAATGAATTCATAAAACAATACTTCTGGACCATTACATGGCTAAATATTTGCAATGAAAATACACTGACAAGTGTTTCTTATATTTAACTACACGTTGAATACTGCATGTCTTTCATCTGGGTAACTTACTGGTATCCCAGGTTTGCCTGGAAGTCCGTCTCTGCCAGGGGCGCCGGGTGGTCCAGCATGCACTGGAGAGAGGCCTTCAGTTGTGTCAGATGATGACACGTTGGGTCCAGGGGGACCAGGAGGTCCTGGAGGCCCTGGTAGACCAGGAGGACCCTGGTGGAAAGAGAACTTTTATTTTTTTCCCACTGTGTAAATTGAACTATCTGACTATCCCATCTATCTGTGCGGCCTTCCTCTCACCCTGATGAGTTCAGTGTCGCTCTCCAGGTCTTCAAACCCAGAACCCAGGGCGTCTGCTCCATACTATAACACAGATAAACACAAAGTCATGCTTCAAACATCTTGTCCTTCACTCAGGTTGCCAACTAGGCTTGCCCCTCATCTACATTTACTACACGCTGATTTCATCACAAAAAAACAGGATGATACCACAAGACGACGTTTTATAACTAGGTTCGGGAACAAAGGCCACGCCTCGAACACATCCCATTTCCACACAAAAGTATTTAATCTGTTCCCTTGACTCAGTTTCTCCCTCTCTTGTTTGAATACAGGAACCACCGGGGGCTCTATCCAAGTCAGAATACACCAAGAGACGGTTCCCCCACTCAGAGTCTCGACTCCCCCGGATCCCTTCTGTCTTCCCACCACCAGCTGACACCAGCCCATCATCGTACTCCTCCATCCATCCATCCACGACCCTGATTCCTACCCTCATCCCTCACCCTCCTTCCCTACATCCCTTGACCCTCACCCCCATCCCTCCGGACCCTTAGTCCATCCCTCCTACATCGTCTTGGCTTTCCTCCATCCATAATATGCAATCAACTATTCTAAATCTATTCCTTTATTGGCGTGGTCTTTGTTAGTGAATGCATGTTATGTGTACAAACAAAAAAAGTAAAACCATAAACTGTGATACTCACGGGCACACTGCGTGATCTGGGGGGTCCAGGAGGCCCAGGGAGGCCAGGAAGGCCTGGTAAACCAACTCCTGGGTCTCCCTGTAGAGAGGGAAGGCAGGAGGAAAATATCTGTCTTTTACAGAACATTTGGTGACATACAATAAAAGTTTAGTGTATTTTGAATAAAGAGTGTAGTTATTAATTGCTACTTGTGTGCTTTAGCCGTACCTTCTCTCCTGGAGCTCCAGCTTCTCCATCCATACCTGGAGACCCCTGAGATCCTTTCTGACCCTGGATGTAAAAACACAGTTTAATTATTACATTTGATATAAAGCATAGCAGAAGAAGAAGAACTGAAGAGATAAATAACTTACAGGATCTCCTTTATCACCTTTGCTTCCCTGTGAAGTGAGAGAAGGATTTAGGATTAGTACTAAATCTTATAAACACAGACACATACTCTCTATCTCTTTGGTACACACACCTTCTGTCCATCTCTCCCTGGTAGTCCTGGGGATCCAGGGATTCCTGGGGGCCCTTGTGTCCCTCTTGGTTCAGGCTGAGCTTGCCCAGGTGGAGGGGTAGGGCCTGGGGGTCCAGGTGGGCCTCTGGGTCCAGGGTCTCCACGCTCTCCTTTTAACCCATGCCTGACATGACCCTGGGAATTGAAATAAAACTCTCATATCATTTGTGTGTGTGACAAACACGGACCGTAATAAAAAGATGCCGTTGTGCAGAATATTTACAATATGTCGTGATGTTTTGAACAACACTGAAATCAAAATAAGAAAAGTAACAGAGAGGTGAGAAAGTCCACGTCTGAACTTACATCTCCTGATCTCTCCCCTGGCTCCTCTGTCCGATGTGGCTCTGTTCACAGCATATGACATCATTAACAGGTTTGACCAATCAGATTCTTATGAGGTAACACTTTAAGTACCTATTGGCTGTTGTTCGTTGCATAATATTCATTACCCTCCATTTTCTCCCTCTATATGTTTGCTGCATCGTATTGCATGTTGCTGCTAATCTCTACTAACAGATATCTGCATATGAATGCAGAATCTGTAGGCAAGGGACTAGATTTTGGTATTGGAAGAGTTCTGATTTCTGTTTGTAGTCCGTTTGTAGTCCAAATAGCATTGACCAATCATGTTAGAGTAGGCTTTGGTTGCATGCAGGTAAACAAAGCCTGCTCCTCTAAGCTTTAGGCCCCCGCTGCCACTGTCTAAGTGTTTAATGAAAATGTTACAGATCCTCTATAGAAATTATTCTTTGCATAGATATTGATTATGAAGTACAACATCTTACTAAAATATCAAACGTTCCAGAAATGGACAGATAAGAAACTGTAAGTAGAGCACAGTGTGTTTCCCATGCATTAGTCATTAGGCACTTTAACCCCGAAAGGTTCAATTAACTGCTAAAGACAGACACAGACAAAATTAGGTTTATTCTGACCTCTCATCAGCATTTCTTCATTGGCTTCTGTTGGGGTCTGGTGACTGGAGTACTCATCAAGCTCCATCTCTGGAGCCTCAGTGGGTGGAGCTCTGACTGGAACACTGCCCTCCTCCTCCTCCTCGAAGAAATCAACAAAATGAGTAGGTCAATAGGTCACCCAAATTAAAATGATTCTTCCTGTGAGAAGCACGATTTTGTTTAGCGAATACTCTTATCATGGCTCATGAACAAATTTTAGCCTAACTTTGCCTGAACTTAAGTCGTGAACAAAATCAAATCAGAAATATTGACTTAGCTGGTGGCTCCTGATGAATACTTAGGGGATAACTAAAATCATGAGGATTCATCCTGTGGGGACCTCGAATGTGTGATGGATCAACAAACCAATGGACTGACCTTCAGACACATAGGTAAGGGATCCCTCAAAATGAAACAACTTGCAGAATAAGAAATTGTTCTATCACATATTTAAGGAGCACATGCTGTACAAGTGAAACTGAAAACGCTGAATTCATTAAACAGGATCTGAAAGAAAACATCAAATAATATTACATTGTCTGTGCTATTTGTCGACACTGATGAACTTCATCAGACCAGAAAGCATCTACCATGACTTTAATATGCAGTAACAGTTATTCAGCTTCTGAAGGACAGTTTCCTTTGAAGCTTCAAAGTCAGCGTTGATTATGGGATGTTTGGGGTCAGACTGACTTTTCTTGCAGTTGTTGTTCAAACCTACAGGATGTTGTTTTACACTCCTATGGACATACCAAATGTTCCAAAGATATGAAATATTTCAGGCTGAATTTCACAGAATTCTGGTATGTTTCCATTTGATGTAATAATGCAGCAAACCAAAACACGACACCACCTGTAAGCACCTCAAACTGAAAATTTTTTTCAGGTCCTTGCTCGAGCCAACCTACCTGTGCTGTGCCCTCTTTTCTCTCCTGCATGTTCTTCTTTGCTTCCACCTCTGTCTCTCTGTCATCTAGAGCATCATCTCCGCTGGCGTATCCCGAGGCCTTTATCAAACACACCATTATGTGTTGGTTTGAGGAAACAAACTTATAGCAAAAATGTTGCAACCAATAATGGTGGTGCCAGTTATGGATACTGTTACAATCGACTAAGAAAGTTAAGTCAGCTGCAAACATTCAATGTCAGATTTTCAGTTCAGTTGCTTGCTGAATGTTTTTAAAAGTCCTGTAGGAATTAAATAAAATATATAATGTATGGCACTTACAGAGGGCAGGAAAAAGCAAACAGCTGTCAGATTACTGCTAAAGTTTACTCATTTGACCACTCAGGTAGCTAAGAGGACCATTCCCCAGTTACTAGGTATTTTTGTTCAGTGAAGTCCTTTGACCACTAGGGGGTACTGTTGATTGACCTGTATGTTATTTGGACAGAAACTCCAGTTTTGCCTTAAATAGTGGGTTCCTGTGTGTCAACCACCTCTATTGTGCTTATGTGTGTGGGTTTCTCACATAAGGATCATCGTCTTCACACTGCTCCTCAGCTGCTCTGGGATCATCTTTTATCACCAGCTGCTGAATGGAACCCTGGAGAGAGAGAGAGAGAGAGAGAGAGAGAGAGAGAGAGAGAGAGAGAGAGAGAGAGAGAGAGAGAGAGAGCATTAAGAAACATTCTTTGAAAAATGCCAGCTAAACACCTTAAGTGGGTTATGTACGGGTATAATAACTCAGTTAAAATAACTGGAAAAAGTTGGGTTAAAGCACCCCAAGATAATGCATTCACGGAACTATCATCTTAATCTTGGTATTCACAGTAAATGAGTTATGTGTGTGCATGTAAACAGAGTGAGAAAGACTTTAATGACCATTACTGCGACACAGTAGCTGTGTTTACATGGACCCTAATATTCCACTAATAATCAGAATAACAGCCCAATCAGAATAAAAATGCCTCGTGTGACCACCTCAATCAGAAGAGACTGGCCCGATCCGATCGGAAGGGATTTTCAATCCGGTTGAGAGGGGGGGTGTAAACCTTTGATAATCCGTTCAATAGGAAAACATTAGCGCCCAATAACCATGTAAACGCTTAATCCAATTGTTTCTCTCTGGTAAGAATACATGTATATGGGGGAACATTAGGTGACGTGAACGAGTTTCCGGGAGAGACAGAAACATGGTGGCAGCAAAACTAAACTGCTCTGTGGCTGATCCAACTTTTTTGTTGAAGTTGGAATCTTTAATCAGAATGATTTCAATTGGGTTGAAGAAATATTGTGACCGCAGTAGTCCTTTCTTCCAAGGTTTTGCAGTCATAACAAGAGTCATGTCTCTAAATGTCTTCTCGCTGCTGTCAGTGGAGTAATTGGTATGTTTTCATCTTTAGTAATGGATTTCTCTGTATAAATCTGCATGATATTCAAACCAGAGCGTTTCAGGTGAAAAGTTTGACTGACTGCGTTGTAGCCTCTTTCTCTGTCACACACACAATGAAGTACAGTCCACCTGCTGATATCACCATAGACACCAAATTTCCAAAGATGCACACACACTAAAACTCACATCATGATAGTAATGGTGCTGGCTTATATAGTTCTATGGGAACATGGAGAAAGATGTCAATTCCTTTGGTCAACATTCACACACATTCACACGCTGATTAAAAAGGGCCCCATGCCATGACTGCTCTCCTTTGAAGCCCAAGACAACAAACCAAGGACACACACACATACACAAACAAACACACACAGACGCACACAGTGACCCAGATATTTCAGACTGGACATGACTGCTGCTGAGCATGCACTTATTCTGTTGTCATGCTTCAGATAACCCGTTCAGAAGATCAGGCTACACTGAACAAAGCAGAATAAAGTGGGAATGGCAACCCTCACCATGGCAACAACAAGTGACCAGCAGCTCATATTTATCTTTTGTGAGCATTGTTGGATTAAAAATGGACCGACAGCAATCCCAGTAATAATGTCAGTGTGATGAGAGGTTTAGTAGCTGAGTCTTTACTCTGTTTAGAAGATACTGTGTATTGAGCCATCGAGACCCTGGCTTTCACACACATTTCTTTTTTTATGGTTGATCTTTTTTTAAGGTTGAAGTTCAACCTTACTACACCATCGTACACGACATGGCAGCACACTCAAAGGCCCGAGTCAAGCCCTTGATCTGACCACAACTAAGCCTTGTTGACATCTCTGACTTCCTCATCTGCCATCGACTTAACTCCCCCGTCCTCTCCTCCCTTCCACATATCGCCGCTCTCCCTCCCTTCTTCACCATGTCTACTCTTTCCTCCCTTCTTACTTCCTCTCTGGCTCTGATCTTCATAGTTTTATCCGGCAAAGTTTGTAACAGAGCCAGCTCAGGAGGTAGCACCAGAAGGTGGTCATGACATTTTGACCCTGTTTAGATCTGACTGTACCCTGATGCAGTGTCAGACATACATTAGCCTTGTAAATCAAATTTCACTTTGCCTCACTATGGTCTGGCAATGTTCAGTAAGAATGTGCCTGGGTTAGGCCTTATTCAGACCAAATCAGGTGCTGCGGCAAAAACACTAGTCCTCCCATTCATTTGAATGTGGCTAGTGCGTTTAGGCTGCGGCGGTGGGGAGCGTAGGGGGTGCCGAAAAAAACGCAGCGGCCCTGCGGTGAAAAGTTTAAACAGAGTCAACTTTTGGAGAAACTGACGTCACGCTGCCGTGGCCAATCATGCCAACGATCAGACCCGAAGACGCCCAGGTGAAGAAGAACTTTGTTTATCATGTAGCATTGTAGCATTTAGCATGTCCATGTCACACCTCAACCCTGTGCTAGTCGCCGCAACCCCTGATTTGGTCTGAATACAGCCTAAGTGGTATTACAGCGGTAATTACTTTCAAGGGGATCTTTCAAGGAGCAGCGGTTCAGAACATGATGTTTTTCCTAGTTTCTCTGTGAATACGAGCTAGAAATAAATGTTTCATTTTACACCTACAAGTTGAGGCATTGTAGATGTCATCATCATCATTATGATAAACCATACCCTGTAGTAGCTGTAGCTGACTAGTCCAGCTTTCAGCTGCCAGACTCAGTTGATTGTCTGTTTATTTGCCCTTTAAGTCAACTTAATAAAATAGTAAGAAGAAAGCAAAAAAAAGAGGAAGATGCCTTTATTTTTACCAAAGCCATGTCCTTGGCCAGTGTGTTCACTGAGTTGGCCTTTGACTACATCAATATATATATTCATATATATATATTTATATATTCAAAATGGTTAATGGTGAAAAAATCCATATGCAGCTTTTTTGGCAGCTTTCATTTGTCATTTTCCTGGTTGAATGGCCTGGATAGCATTTTCTTGGAAAGAGGGACAACAAGGTTTTTTTTTATGTTCTGTCTGCATACACAACAAGATAGTCAGAGAAAAGGCAAAATGGTCAGTATTTTGTGCAAGCATTTGGTCACACGCACTGAGGGCAGACGACATTTCAGCTCCTCTACATGGTAATGAGAGGCCAGAACACACACCTACACACACACACAAACAAATGTAATCCTGAAGCCAACTGAACAGACAAACGTCACACTGATATTGACACAGGCAGCTGGTCTCATTCTTTCTCGTTCTTCTCGCAGAGAAAAACTCCTTGTCCTCTAAAAGATACAAAGACACCCACATTTAGAGGGTTTCTTCACTTACCACAAACTTGTCAAGCCCTGTGCTTCCCGCATTAGATACGAAAATGCCCGAATTGTGTGAGAAAGTGAGTCTTTCTGGCCTCCGATGGAAAGTAGTCCTCTCTGCCTCTCCACAGTCCATGTAGAGACGCACCTCTTCATGCTCCACCACCACCTGATCAAATACAGCCATTTAATGTAATGTTTTAACATCTCATTGTTGCCATTAAAATGGCTCTATTTTTGAAAAACTGAATGGTGAAGATGGAAAGGAAAGGATGGTGAAGAAGTTGATTTGATGCCTTTATTTGTGTGCATTAATTAACAACAAAGACATGTTCCTTCCTGTTCTCTCTT
Source organism: Maccullochella peelii (assembly GCA_002120245.1). Classification (NCBI taxonomy): domain Eukaryota; kingdom Metazoa; phylum Chordata; class Actinopteri; order Centrarchiformes; family Percichthyidae; genus Maccullochella; species Maccullochella peelii. Next base: position 37,363 of record LKNJ01003206.1, on the reverse strand, counting down.
TCCCAATATGTCAGAGGTCAGGGTCAGCTGATCAAAGCACTTCTGCCGTCAAGATGCATGCTCCAATCTCAATTTTATGCCCTTCTCTAATAAATGGCAATACTGGTAAAATATGACAACACATGGACTTTTTGCACATTTTTACATTAAAATCTTATGGAATGTACAAATTACATTCTGACTTATCAATAAATGTGGCTGTTTTGGTAGGAACAAAGAGCTAACATCAACATTTTCAAACAAAATTCAAGATTTGTTTTTTTAGAAACAATGTATGAATATGTTGCAACAAATCAGGAGAAGGAATTACAGCATCTAAAAAATAACTCCCATAATTCTCCCTGAAATAAGTTGATTTGCATCAGAAACTAGTGAAATCATCTCACTGCACCGGCAACATTTTTTCACACGTTGAAAGAACTTTAGGACACAAACACTTAATGAGATGATCATTTTGGCAATTAATGTTTCTATGGCACACTACATAGTCAGTTTGGAATTAAACAACTAAAGAATTAAACAATTAAACTGTCAACTGTTTCATTTTCAATATTAGTGCCAATGTGATAGGCCTACCTGAGTTCTGGTACAAAAAATATACATTTTTCAGTAGTTTGGAGAATATGACATGTTTTAAACCTTTTTAATTTTAACAAAATATGCAAAACTGCTCAAGGCTTTCGTGTTAAATAAAAATCTTTTTTTAAGATTATTTTTTGGGGATTTTCACCTTTATTGGACAGCATAGCAGACAGGAAACAGGGTAGAGCAAGAGAGGGGTATGACATGCAACCAAGGTCGCCGAGCCGGCGATGTTGGGGTGGCCATGTGGCATGCACCGTAAACATTCGGCTACCAAGGCGCTCCAATAAAAGTAAATAAAAATAAAATATAGTCTAAAGTAAAAAAAAAAAAAAAGTACAGTACAAAATATGTGATTAAAGTCAGCCTAAGAATCTGACAAAGCATTTGATGTCAACTCTCAATACTTGACTCTCTCCACTCTATGCCACACATGTATTTTGATAGGTGCTCAAAGGTTCAGTGCCTATCCCTATTCAACTGTAAATAAAAGATGCAAAGAACAATCAATTAATTGCAAATGTTACTGCTTGTAGCTGATGTGGAGCATAAAATGATGTAATAAAAGGTCTGTATCAGCTGAATTTATCCCTCTAACCCTATAATTTGTCATATGCAGTATGTAATGCTCACCGTGAATCGTGTCCACTGGCCGGTCATGTCTGGGACACTAAAGGCAGCAGCTTTGTGGCTGTGGGAAGCTTGCTCTCTGTCAGTGTAGTACAGTAAGATGCTCTGGAGGGCCCCACGCACCGGAGTGAGGGCCAAACCCAGCTCCACCACCTTCTGACGGGCATCTGTGATGGCAAAGAGCACGCCTCCCCTCTGAGTGGCTGGACGCACCTGGAGTAAGGGCAAGGTAGTAGACATTGGAGGTCACTAAAGCTTACTGCTTTAGCATCTGGCGTCCATTATATGAATATTACACTCATACCATAAGACATATTAATACAGTAATGTACAATACTGAGTGCCACAGACGCTCCAGTACAAATGGAATAGGTATCATAGAATAAATGTACACATCTAAAGCATTTCTTGCTTTATCATCAAAATTCCGCTAGATGGCGACATAACGTGACCTTAGTTGACAATAAACATTGATCTTTCACATAGAATAAAAGTCATGCAATATACAGTACTTTACAGTATTATACAGAACAATATATAGTACTTTAAAAGACAGAATGACAGCATGAAGGAGGTTTAAAAGGTTGGTCAGCGTTACCGTGACAATGATGGCAAAGTCCCTGTAGAATGACCCAGGCACGAAAGTCTTGGTGAGCCGGCCGATGTTGGCTTCAGGCCCGAAATTGTAGGCTGGAAAACCTTCATGGCCAGGAGTGAAGGAGACGGAGGGAGGGAGGGGGACGCCAATTAACTCCGTCAGGTCCAGATGACCTCCTGAGCCTCGCTCTGACAGAAACAGAGACAATGGAAAAATGGGTAAATGGAAACAAAGAAGGGGGTGTTTTCGGATGTGATGTGTAATGTGACTTTTTAGTTTGATCCACACTTTTTAAAGTTATAGACATCAAAATACAGAAACATTTGGTGATCAAAAAGAGAAAGATATCTAACTTAGTAAGATATCCAACATCATGTTTTTAGAGTATTTATGAGCTATTAATCTCACTGCCCAGGCAGAGTTTCATTGTTCAATAAGTTCAACTGACAACTAGAAATCTTACACAAGTTTGTTTATAGTCATTATATTTTTTCATTGCTTGCTATCTCCACACTTGTTTTTCTTGACAATGAGATTACTTGACTGACCTGTATCCACCTGTAAGTGAACCTTACGCCCGAGGTACACAGAAGCTATTTTGGCAAAATTCAAACTGACTTCCTTTGTTTGCTACTTGTGTGTTGCTGGTATATACAATTCATTAGAGCAGTGAAAAGTTCACGTACACCTGACCTGCACGGGGCACATGGGAAAAGTTTGCCTCCAGGGCTGTCTGCCTGGCAGAAATTCCTGAGGGGAAACTTCTCCCATGTACCCATGCACGGCTGCGACTGGATTTTGTTCTTGGCAAAGATGAGTGAGGACAGCAAATGTTGAAAGGTTGACAATGAAAACAGGCAATTCAATGAAAAATGGACAGATGAATCTGCCTTTATTTTGCCACCTCATACCAAACCTCTGTGTTTAATTTGCCAAATGACAATTGTATGCACGGTTGCTAATATCATGTGCCATCACAAGTCAAAACATGCTAGCTTCAGTGCAGCGTTCCCGTCTGGTAGCACTGCAAGATATCTGATAACTATTTTTAATGTCTGTCTATTAACTGGCCCCTGGCCTCCTGTCATTTTGCAAAAGTGGACCCCCAGGCAAAGCAAGTTGAGTAGGCTATCCCTGCATTGGAGTAAGGAAGAGAGGTACCAGAATCATCTTGACATGGCTTTAATTTGCCTTGATTTGATCCAGACTCTGCCCATGCCTCGCTGCTCTGCATAGACATAATCCTCCGAAACAGAAATGCACACACAATGGCTGGTAATTAGAGTATTGAGTTTGTATGTGAGGAGATGGCTTCACATTCCCTTGATTCCCCCCACTATGGAGCCTGTCTCCCGTAGCGACAAACTCTCACCTCAGCATTCCATCCAGGCGCACCCCTGCTACCTGTCTATCATGCACATACACACACACAGAGAGATAGAAATTAGTTTGCACACATCAAACACACATCTCACCCATGTGAACACACACAAACCCCCAGACCAGACTAGACACGCCAGCATTTGGGGGTCTCTAATTAATCAGCCTGACCAACTGGAAACATACCTAATTAGAGGGTTTAAGGAGTGTGTGTGTGTGTGAGGGTGTGCTTCTGTGCACCACTAACATCACTACAAGTGGAGCTTTGCACATTTACACATTTATTGTTGCAAGCACAGGTGGTGAGGTGGGCATTCAAGATGTGCAAACACACACACAAACACTCCAAAGCCCTTACACCTCCAGTCCAGATGTGAGGTCATTAGCGCTCTGTAATGACTGAAAGGAACAGGCAAATGCTGCTCTCAGAGAACTCATGCTACAACCAGCGTGCTGTCCAGCTGCCACTGACTTTTCATTCCAGATTACCAGTCATGACTTGGATGGTAGCCATGTCGAGATACAGCATGACCATGATCACACTGTTACTGCTGTGAAGATTTCTCAATGTCCAGTTTGGCTAATAAAGATGGGGAAAAACGGGTTCAAATATATGGGTTTGTGAGAAAGGGCAGAAAAACTAGGAATCTCTCAGCACAGTTTTGGGCAGTCAGTCCACTGCTGAAAATAGACTCAATTTCTCAGTTTTTGGCTGTTTTGAAGAAACCACAATTTTAACATCCTGTTTTTTTTCTTCTCTTGGCAAAAAAGTTGTATATGTTAAAACAATGTTACACAGCAGGATGCTTTGCAAAAGCTGATAAACCCAGTGTGCACTGCCCAGCACCGGTAAGATGAAGATAAACAGCGGTAAGATAGTTTGCTACTATCTGGTGAACGTAGCTGAGAATTTAACACCTCAAGAGCCATATATTTCCCTCAGGAGTGAATAGAGACCAGACCAGAGCTAAAAAGAGAGTGAATATTACATTAATCAGGTGTCCAGAAACATTACTCCAAATGAATGCAGTATGCTGTATACTATATGTTGCTCTGTGTCTGATATCAACTTTGTAAGGTGTCAGTATATCAGTGTTGCATTTTCAGCTTGTTCCACTGCCCCAGAGTGGCCAAAAAAATCAATTAACACAGCTTTAAGTAAAAATGCAACAGTCCTTACATTAAAAATGTTACTTTGTTAAAAGTACAATTGTAGTGGAGTAAAACACACAATATTTTTCTGTGAAATGAAATGGAATATAAGTGTGTGTATAAGTTGCATATAATGGAAATACTCAAGTAAAGTACAGTACTAAGTGTTCTAAGTTACTTTTCACCACTGGTTGGGAGACACACACACACACACACACACACACACACACACACAAGCCTATACAAATGAGCAACAATGTCAGGAAGGTCAGTGGTCAAATCCCATTCTAATGACATCATGTGCCATGGATTTAAGAGTTGATACTTCGAATTTACATTGACACGAATGTCTTTATTTTATATTTATATTTTTTATTTCTTTTCTATTGATATTCTGCAGATCTGCAATTGTGCATTTAATTTTTTATGGTTATTCGTATTGTATTGTTGATCTATCTATCTATCTATCTATCTATCTATCTATCTATCTATCTATCTATCTATCTATCTATCTATCTATCTATCTATGTCTTCTACAATCACATCTTTCTGATTATATATTTCTGATGATTCATTAGTTACTAAATTGATTCAACACTCCTGTGAACACGTTCTCTCCTGTAAATCCTTCATTAATTTACTTATTCTACAAGCAGACTATCAATAAGACAGTTAAGTGGTCAGTCAGGCTTCAAACCAGTCAGCCATCTGAACAGTATATCAGTCATTAAGTCCATCACATTCGTGTCTTCAGTCAAACACCAAATCAAACAGTCTGTCAGTCAGTGTTTGCACCACATTTTTCCACTCTAACCACCTCCTCCTGAAACTAATCCTCATTTTTGATCAGCTTGTGGAGACTTATAAAACCAATATTAACAACCCCACTAGCGTTGCCGCCTATAACCTTTTAAACCCATGGCATAGCTGGGTCTCTATGCCACACAAAAGCTTCCCGCTGCCTGGCCCACTCTCTTTAGATTTCTTATTTAGTACTACGTGTACTGTAGAAGGTGTTACAAATAGTTTCTGCTGCCCCCAGGTGGATGAACAAATTAATAAAGGCAGGTTAAAGGACATTTTAGCACAATTTTTTTCTCAAACTTGCCTTTGCTTGGACAGATTATGTGATTTTATTGTTATACCATGGTCTAATCCAGTCAGTTCCCTACCTGGGAGATAATGAACAAGATAGGAAATTAGGGAGAAAAAAACTACACAAATTATGTCTATTTGTTGCTGACCTTTCATTACTTTTCGCTTTTTTTATTGTGAAATACCGAATAGTTTACATCAGAGAACATCACTTTTTGTAACACTCACCACTCTTCCAGTGTTTCAGTGGTTTGTTTTGGGACCTGGCTTTGCTGCCTCCACCTGCATTCTCCTCATGACGTAAGGTCCCAGGTTCTACCGTGCTGTGGCCAAAGACTGACACCCCTGGGCTAGGTGTAGGGGCCAGCACAGACCCCTCTGTCTCCAGAGCTTTCTCTGTCACCCCGTCCTCCTTTACCACCCACTCTGTTGTCCCTGGGGTGTCAGAAGGGCCCAGGGAGATGATGGATGGAGAGGTGATGGAGGGAGGAATGGAAGAAGGAGAAGAGCTGGTGCTAGTTTTAGGGTTCTCCCAGATTAATCTCCACCACTGGGCTCGTACGGGAGAGGAGAGGAGGAGGACGAGAGCAAGAGAGAGGTGAAGGGCTCCCATCCTCTTACTTAAATGTGCATGAATGTACAAACACGGCGATCCTGTTAACTGTAGCTATGAAGTGCTACCCACGTGCAAACGGCAAGACACAGTACACAGCGCTACTTGGCCATGCAAAGTCCTGCAGAGTGTGTAAAAGTAAGTCTCAGTAATCCAGAAGACCCAGTGGTACAAAAAATATTCAAGGAACGAGCTATCAGGTTCTTACTGTTCTTACTGTCTTTCTAATCTTTTCTTCTCCTCTCTCGTTATGTCCTCCCTTTCTCCGTGTGTCTCCGTTTGTAACTCCCTGACATCTCTCTCTTTTTGACCCCCTCCCTCCCCTCCTCTCTCCCTGTGTAATTACAGACTCCCCCTCCTCTGGGACTACAACACAGCAGACGTGATTTTCTCTCCCTTTTTCTCTCAGACAGGCAGATTAGAGAGTTAGTTTGAAAATTCCCTCCTCCTCCTCCTCCTCCTCCTCCTCCTTTCCTCTCTCTCCTCTCCTCCCGTGTGTGTGAGTGTGTGTGTGTGTGTGTGTGTGTCTGTGTGAGTGTGTGTGTTCTCTGGATCACACTTATGGTCCCTGTACACACCACATGTACAGCGTGTCAAGTCTAACCCACACAGAGACACAGGTTTACATCATTCACAATGATTTGCAGGTGTAAAATCTTTGTTGTCAATCATTGTCTGACTCCTTTTCCTGTTTGTGTTTGTGTCACGTCCCGTTAGTCCTTGTGTGTGTTTTATTTTGAAATCCCTTCCTGTCTTGTTGTTTCAGTTCCTGCCCTCCGCAGTACACACCTGCCCCTGATTCCCTCATCAGCCACTTCCCTACTTAGACTGGTTCCCTTGGTTTGTTTGTTGTCTTGTGTTCTCAGCTGAGCTTTCAAGCCTTTTGCTCTAGCCCTGTTTTTGATCAGACTGTGACCTTTCTCTGTTTCATAGACGACCAGGATTCTGCCTCACCCTTGCCTGTACCTCTGCCTCGCTGCCTGACCTTTTTGGATTTTAGAGAGTCTGCCCCTACTTCTGTTTTTGCCCAGCCTTTTGTAGCCTTTTTGCTGTTAAACTCCTTGTTGTCTGCTCCTGAGTCCACTCCATGGTGTCTAACAGTTTGCCAGCTAATACAGCAGAAATGTCAAAAGGAAAGCACCTAGAGGAACACACCATGATTCATTAAAAAAAAAAAAAGCCAGAGTCAGTCATTTATCAAATGGCTGGAACCGCTGTGGAACCTAATCCGTAAACCGGTTTATTGCTCTGTGATTTTAAAATATCTTGGACTAAAATATATTTATAAGCACGCACTGCCCTTTAATCCAACTTCATATCTTTTTTACATGATTACTGACATGGACAGGATAGGAAGAAGACTGATTCTGTTGTATAGACCATATATTCTCATTTTTTTTTTACTTGTTTTCATGTGTGTATTATGCATGATTGTGCATTTATGTTTAAGTATATCTTAGTGAGATTTCAATTAGTATGACTAAAATATTATTTCTACTCGACTCCTTCATTTGTACTGTTTCTAAGCCTCTATCCATTCTTTTTATTTTTTGTTAGCTTCCCTTCATTGTTCTGTCAGTTTAAAATCAAAGGGGCAACTGGTTCACGCCATTTAGTCAAGAAAAAGATTTTCCGCTCCCCAACTCACACAGAAGCCAATCACTAATCACTGTGCTCATAAGCCTGCATTAAAATCTTTATCAACATTGCTTGATATCTGTAAACCATTCTCTGCTGATTGAAATTGAATTCAACTGTACTGAACTGAATTTAAGTGACTTAATTTATAGGCTAAGATTTGTTATGCGAAATGCTTAAATTCAGATCATGCATTAAAAAATGACTTGACAGATAACATTTGTCACCTGACTAAAATTAAGATAAAAAATACAAAAGGTTGAATGGAAGCATTTATAAAGTGTGGACTTTCTGTGTGCTGCAGCTCACTGATGAGCGAGAGAGGAGAGAGGCCCCATGTTGGCGATGACAAAGGGATGCCTGTTCTGTTGTATCGTGCTTCTCTAAATGTTTGGTGAGCTCCAGGATGAGGGCTGGAGTGCTGCTGAGACTGATAGTTTAACATATGTTGACGAGGTCACTAACTATGTTTTGGTACACTTCATTTTAATTCTACACTTTTTGAGGACAACTTCAGTGACAAGATGCCTGAAAATATGAGTCTCCATCTTCTTCCACTTGAAGTTGACCCAAAACACAAGCGTTTGTGGGTGTAAAGAGACAGATAATGGTGGTGACATCAGCACTACCTGCTTAGGCAATGTAGAGACAGAAAGGTAGACTAATCATTTAAACTTGATCCACCTGTTTTTATGCACATTTTCAGTTCACTCAGTTAACTCAAAATATCACAAAAAAAGTTTTTCGGAAAAGTTGATGTATCGACATCGTATCAAAATTGATTAATGGAGATTAAAACAAACTCACTACAAACCGAATTAAAATCATTCTTAGCTGGGGAAATTGGCACAGGTGAAGCTAAGCAGAAAAACATATTTTTTGTGATTGACCTAAACCCTTCAGACGGGGGAAACACACTGGCACTGCGAGTATATGTTTTCCCATATAGATCTGACCAACCATGCAATCACTGCTGATGCCTGGACAGAGGCAAAGAGCATGTTGCCAAAGTTTGCTTTTTCCTGATAGCAACCAAGATGAACACAAATGTTGTTCTAGCCATTCAAAGTTTGAGTGAAATAAAACCACCACAGAGATGCAATCACACACTGCGACTGACTGGTTGGGTTGGTATTTTCTGAGTGTGGGTAATGTGGGAAAAAATCTGATGGCTGGCTGACTGGCTGTCAGCTATGGCCCACTTTTCTCAGCTGAAAGCTTGTTTGACTGCACACCCATTGTTTTTGTTTTGCTGGTTGCTCAGTTCTTGACTTGTTGATTGTGTTGTTCATAATCTGAATACATGATTACTGCAAATTAAGATGAAACTAAAAATATGCCTCCACGGATATCAGAGACACCGATAACCAGTGCGTACTAGGCCCTTTAAGGTGAAAAACATTGACTGATGTACTTTTTCACTCCACGTGTTGCACTCCCACTTCTTATTCCTGTGATATCACCCTCCACTCCCCTGTTCTCTCCGAAGAGCCTTACCTGGGGGTTGTAGGTGCTATCTTGATAAATTTGATCATACCCTGGGAGCCATGCTGGTCACCACGCACTAACACATAAACAGGAAAAGGGTGGGGTGGCCTCTAATAGAGCGGATGATAGGTTTAGGATTTAAAGAGAGGGTGAGGGAGGAAACCCCCCAGGGGGAGAAGCTTGATTAATCATGGATTAGCCAGGGACAAGGGGGTGTGGAATGGGATGGGGCGAGGATGGGTTGGAGGGGGTCAGGAAGGAGAAGGGGGGCAACTCTGACACTCCATCACAGTGAAACCTGACAAGACATACCAACACACACAGCATCCTGGGTATGTACTGTACAATCGTAGCCCCTCAACTTCCTACCAACCACTGACCCTTCTCTGGGCCCTATTAAGCTGAGGTGATCTGAGGGGGTCTTTTCTGAATATAACGGTTAGCAATTATACAGATTATATCCAAGGACAAATATGTCTTTAAAGCAGTATTAACACATTTTTGGCCACTTGGGGGAAGCAGAACAAGCTGTAAACATAACATTATCACCTTATAAAGTTGTTATGGCAAGCTTGTTAGCACACAGTTGCTTGTTAACACATGCAGCAGACATGGAGCAACATTATAATTCATTTGGAGTCATGTAATCTCTAAAAACAGATATCTGCTTATGACTGCAGAATCTGTAGGTAAGGGACAAGATTTTAGTATCGGAAGCGTTCTGGTTTCCGTTTGTAGTCTGAGTTGTATTGACCAATCGTGTTTGAGTGGGCATTGATTGCATGAAGGTTTAACAGTACGTGTGGAGAGCAAAAGAGGGGGAACGCATTGGCCAAAATGCAACCTCTGAACCCATCGGCTATGACGATTTAGCTTCTTTTTTTTTAATCAATCTTGGAACCCTAGAGATTTGCTTTATATTAGCTTTTTTAAAATGTAAATCCAAATGCATTCAAATCATTGTCAGACGATAGCCAATGGGTTCCGAGATTGCTAATCTGACTGTAAACAATGACCGGCGCACAAAACAGGAAGTCCACTGGCTACACCAGAATCCCCAAAACATTGGCCATTGCTCCCACAGGCTAAATCATCGTCAGTAGATGGGTTCCGAGATTGGGAGTCATGTGTCTGGTCACGCGATAAATGTAAGTCCAATATTCACCCTCATCTTAGCTCTGTTTTGGTCTCCAACAACTTTTTAGAAGAATATCTGGCTATTTTTTTGGAACTGTTTTCCTTAATAAAAAGTGTTCATTTTGTTCCTAGGCAATACAAGCTAAAAGCTGTTGTTCAATGGCTAAGGTTTCATTTGTCCCCAGTCAAGTTAAGCAGCAAAATTCACGTCTCATAAATCTGCATCATCACTATTGGACCAAATTTATCCAGAATGTTTTGGATATTAGGCTGCTGTCTCTAAGCAGTGGTGGCAATACCAGAATGTCAGGGGCAGAAAAATAAGCCGTTACCTACTAAACCAGGACCAATGTCTGTATTTGAGGGTATGAATAGACAGAAAGGATGTAGGGATTGTTAACATGGACTCTATCAGGCATTATGGTGTCAACAAATAACAAAAAGAAAGTGGCCACTTTCATGCGGAATAACTGGTGAAAAGCTGCCACATTCTTATGAGTATTATCAGACCCTCTTCTTTCTATACATGGTGACCCCATTTAGGGCCTCTGGATTCCAGGAAGAGTAACCCCTTCACCCTTCACCTCTCTCTCACTTCCCGCTCTACCTAGCAACCGCACCAACAATAAACTCTAATTGGTTTACTGTCACAGCCTATCGCACGGGGATCCTATGAATTTATTCACAGAAAAAACCATTTAAGTGGCTGCAGGAGACAGAAAATCACAGGACCAGTAGAAATGTGTCCATATGACATTATGAGTCAGACAATATGAATAATTAATCAGTTTTGATGCTTCTGACACTGTAATATGTCACATTATTATCTGAAATATGTCTTATAGTCAGGCTTAATTGTCATTTTTAGCATTTAAAGTGACTATCAGCTTATTACTATTGTCAGTAACTTGAAAATCTGCACAACAGAGGAGACACAATTAAGTGGACACATACACACAGGGCAATGAAAAAAACCCGTCACATAGCCTTGCTCACACATTCTAGCCCTCTGGCACCACCTAGTGGTCACAAAGAGTAATGTAAAACCAAAAAGGCTGGTTTAAACTCAGTCATGTTACCTTAGTAGAAACTACCAAAGCAAAGTTAGAAACAGGATCTGAACATCATGTCTGTAGTGAAAACATTCATTTATCAAACTATTTAGTTTTGAATTTTAAGTTGATAAAATTTGGTTGAAATGAAGCAATATATTAATTCACTTAAAAAGGAAGTCTAACTCGTCATGTACTCTAAGGCCCCTGGGCTGAGATACTCCAGCAATTGCCAGGGGGTACACGGAAAGATTGTGTATCTCAGCTAATAAAAAAAAAGAAAAGAAATTCTGATTTGGTATGTCAACATTTTTGCCTTTAGGAGGAAAATAAATAGGATTATATTTCACTTGTTTACCCATAAAAGGCATCTGTGCCAAATTAAAGGGCAGATCTGCAGGAAACACAATAAACTGTGGGGGACAAAAGAAACAATGGCCAACAACTACACCTGCTGATAGTATTTCTGTCTGACTGTCCAATTCAAAGACGCTCATGATGGTCAAAGCGGCCACATAAGAGTGCGCTCATTCCTACGTGTGTGTTTGGGTGTACAAGTTGGTCCCCTCTGCCAATTAGAGCGAAAGAGGTTTTGGCTCACTGGCCAGTGTTTTTGTGCCAGAACAACACAAGAACTAATTTATTAGGCACTACAGAAGCTAACAATGTTGTTTTTTTAAAGAAAAAAATACTAAAAATTATGACTAATTGACTAATTCAGCTAAGCTGATAAGATCACCTACAGTATTCAACTTTAGAAAATTGTTTACTAGTTCTGTCAAACCAGCACAAGATCATCTGTGCCGCTCAAAGGGGCTTTTTGTGTTGTTTTTCTTTTGTGTAATGTGTGTGCGAATGTACAGGTTTGATTGACACATCCTCTTAACCAACCCTAAAGCAGAAATTTGGCTTGGGCGGGCTGCAAAGGTCAACAGAGAGGACCTGTTCCTCAGGTAATGGTATACCACACATGCACCCTTTCAGACACTCTCACACATGCACACTGTAGCCACTAGGCAAGTGATCAATGAAGCCTGTGTTGCAAAGCTGTTTTTCTCATGCACCTCCCCTCCCTCCCCCCTCTTCCGCTCCTCCTATGACGTGTTTTCATTTCATATTTCTAGGCCATGTTCAGTCAGGAAATGTTGGAATACATTTATAAGCTCTTATTGGAGAGACCAGCCAAGAAAGGCTGTTCAGCCACTAAAAACTAACATTATCATCATGTGGAGTGGTGAGTCATTAGTCTAATTCAGCCAATAAAGCCACTGATAGGCATCAATAACATGACTAATAAAGCCAGTACATCAGCCAAAAGCATTTTAGAAGTGGTTGCTATTTTAACCAAACTGCTTCAGGCAGGTTGTCTGCGATCGGGATGTGATCTGTGACTAATGCGAAAAGGAATAAATGATAGACTGAGAAGAAATAAAAATAAAAATGTCTGAACTTGTTCAGTGACAGAACGAAGAAAGAAGAAGGAAGATATCAGCAACTAAAATCTGAGGTGGATGGAGTACCAACACAAATTTAAATTAAAATAGTTTTTTAAACTGACAGATCATTGCGAGGTAATTTCATAAATTATAAGAAATTAATTACTTATATAGGTTGTCTAAAGGGGATATAAATCACCGAATAACTTTCATAAAAGTATATCTGATGTTCTATTGTCACATAAAAGTTTGATGTATCTGATTTGTCAAATGGAGATCTAAGTTTCCCCAACTTGTAATTTACAACTACATCACTGAGGGGCAGCAACACTTTCTAGGCCTGGGACCAGGCCTATGGACATACCCCTGGTATATAGATCCCCTCCAGACATGTAGTTAAACATATATACAAATAGTCTGCTTGGAACAATAATGTCTGTCTAATATGTTTTTTCCACAAAAAAGTATAATTTCCACATTAAAATCTTTAAAAAGGCATCTACTCCTTCTAGCTCATTAAAAATTCCAGAAATTATGAATATGCAAATGTAGTTTTCCTGCTGGACACAAGATGTCTCCTAAAGTCCATTCTCAGTGTCTGTGTACTGGCAGCTTCAAGCTTCTACATCACACTTGTATAAGTTGAATACAGGACCAGGATTGGCTTCTAAACTATTTGTGATGTCACAGATCATGCTCGTAGGCCCGCCCCTTAAAATCAGATTTTCAATGAGCCCATAGAAACTTTCCAACTTTGAGCAGATGAATGTGGAAACATCCTTCTAGAGTTAAACTCTGCGCAGACATCATTCTGTACAGTGAAGCTCAAAAAGGTAGCAACATGAGGAAAAACAAATTTCTGAGTGGAGGGGAACTTATTAACGTAAGTATTAAAATATTTTGTGACAAATTCATCTTGAGCATGGGAAAAAGAGGGTGAGGATGGGCAGAGCAAGGGGGGGGCAGAGGAAGAGAAAACAAGCAGACACAAACGGGGCATCTTTAGAATAGTGGACAAGAAAAGAAAAGAGGAGGAGATAAGAAGAAGGGAAAACAGGAGAAAACTGGGAGTCAAAGAGGTTATCAGAAGGAAAGTTTGGCCCTAGGGTAGGATTAACCTGAACAACTGACCTGCTGCCCACACACACCCAAACGCACAGAAACACAAGGAGTAACCAAAGACTTGTACCTGATCTCTGTCTAGACGGGATCTTGCCACTGTCAGTCAGAGCTCCCATTTAAAGCCAATGGAGCATATAAATAGAATTCAGATTGCATCGTGCTGAATGACAAATCTTGTTATACTGTGCGCTGGCCTGATCCTATCAAATAAGCAAATTAAAAACAAGGCCAGGGCTTACTGATGGCAGACAACCAGCCTCCGCTACAGAGGCCATGTATACAGGGCTGGGCAATGTAGCTGAAAAATGTATCATGATAAAATGTTTCATTTCAGCCGATATAGATAATTATTGATCATTTTTAATGACAAAAGGTTGAATTTAACCACCTTACTTTGGATTTTGCCCTGCATGTTTTTTATCGCCCAGGCCTATGTATACATCTATCTTATCTGCTTGTTGTACATGTAATATTGGCAGTGGATCACCAGTTTGAGCTGGCTGTGTCATTCAGAAGCATATCAGGAATACAGGCACTAACAAACACCCCCTGTTAACTTTTAAATCAATTTCCGACCTGCGTGCTTTTGATGAAAGCCTGCATCGCTAACATTAGGATCGTTTTGGAAAATGACTGGGGCCTCAGATAGAAACACAGCTGACTAGACAAGTCAGGAATGTGGTCTAGGGTAAAGTCAGTTGATTTAACTTTCATTATCTTTAAAGGTTTCATGTATTCTTAAGATGATCTAAATGTTACTGAGTGGACAGACTCAGACTCAGACAGACACTTGCTAAAGTGTCCTTTAGCAAGAATCCCTACAAGTTCCAGGTTTTGTCCTGTATGTGACCTATGACCTCCCTCTGGAAGGACAGGCATCATTACACATGCACAGTTCTACGTTATGCTACTATAAACTACCAAATTATTAAATCAAATTCATAAATAAGCTTTAAATCTGCATTCATCAACACATTAGCAATGGAAATGACTGTGTGTAATGTAAGGAGCTGCTCATAGGGACAACCCCAAAAAGTATCAGCACCCAAGTCTGCAGTTCCCCTCAGCTCTACAGCACTTTTTACCATCTTTCAGCTCAATGTTTTGAAACCTCGGTTGTTTCTAGAAGATTTAGGTACCTGTTTTCAGCAAAAAAGCAACGATAAACCCACTGTATGCATCAAACTGCAGACTTTCAAATCCCTAAAACGAAGTCTTTTAAAAATGCTGCTGACCCCGTTTCAGGGGTTTGAAAATGTCGGAGTAAAGTGCCTAAACATGGCAAAAGTGTGGATGGTGCCACTGGACTTACATACACTATAAAAAAATTGATTATGTCTCTCAGTGTCTGATGGATGTGCAAATAGGCGCCTGTTTGTTAATATTTTCACCATTATAGGGTGGTAATATGTTAATGTTGTGTTTACATCTTGTTCCACTCACAAAAGTGACCAAAAAAAAAGTCGATTAATAGTGCTTTGAAAACAAAGTCACTTTTGCTGACTAGCGGCCACATGTGGCAACAAGTGACAATTACAGGATTACTATTATAATTATTTAATAATTACTTTTCACATTACATGAAGTCATTTAATCCATTATTAATACAAAAATATATATTAGTGCAGCTTTACGGTAAATTTAAATATCATGAAAGTAAGCTGCCAGCTGTTATGATTTGGTGGTTTGGTGGCTGCAAAAAATACATTTTAAATTTTAGTAATAAAAAGTTAAATGAGTCTTATGGTAAGTGGCATGTGATTGCGGCACACGCGCTGCAACATTAAGGCTGATTGGTTTAGTGGTTTACAGGCTGGCTGCCGATCCACAGGTTATTAAGACAATAACAAATTGACTCGTCTAATGCTACAGATGAACTTTTGACTTCGAACACACACACATGCACACACAGTACATACAAGTTCGCTCAATGCCACACTGTACGGCCTCCAACGTATTTCAGATAAAAGAATGCATTGATTGGGGTTGCTAGGAGGTCAGAGGTGGACATCTGCAGAAGACAGTTTCCATTACATCAAGTGTCCCTGGCTTTCACCCCATCCTGCCCAACCAACCCCCGCCATCCACTCACTTCGACCACTGAAACACACAATCACAGAGACACAGGGACAGAAAGAATGAGGCCATCCAGTGTGCCGCTCAGTGCTATTTTTTTTTTCTCCAAGAGTTCGTGCCTGCTGAGATAAGAGGGACAGCTGGACACA
Source organism: Maccullochella peelii (assembly GCA_002120245.1). Classification (NCBI taxonomy): domain Eukaryota; kingdom Metazoa; phylum Chordata; class Actinopteri; order Centrarchiformes; family Percichthyidae; genus Maccullochella; species Maccullochella peelii. Next base: position 21,215 of record LKNJ01003206.1, on the reverse strand, counting down.
GACGGACAGTGCAGTGAGCTAGACAGGCAGGCAGACAGACAGGTAGACTGAACTGAGGTCAGCGACAAAATTTGGTCTGATCTGGTGCCGCGTCCGCTCTCTAACCCCATTTCCTCTTTGTCATTTGTGTTTCTTTTGTTATTTCATATTTCATAACAGTCCTCAGCTGTCAAATCACTCATGTTTTCAAAATCTAATTTTGCTCCAAACCTCTGAGAACAATTTGCTTTTGTTAATGCTTTATGTGACTTGACAGCACAATTTGAGAGTTAATATAATTGCTATAACTGGAGACTGTATTAAGAATATTGTTGTATTATAACATTATGTATGATTTCATTAGTGCATGAAATCTAGTAAATGTGTCAGAAAAAGTTGCATTCTCACAATTTAAGGAATATTTTCTAGAAATGAAGAAAAGTTTCTACCTTTAATTCCTTCCTTTAATAAGTGTTACATGTATTCTATACGTTTTCTTTGTGATTATAGTAATTTATAATTGCTATTTTACAGTGAGGGCAGAGAGAGATCATTTCAGATAAACTGATTTAGATTGAACCAACCAACCAACCAAGCCAGTCAATAAATCAATTTCTCCAAAAATGTGGTCTCATAGATACAAGTTGCTAGACTATTTACATCAGCTTATGTCCTGATTATGCATGTATAAGGCACAGGGCATTGAATGTGAGACTCTCAGTGTGTGTCTGTGTGTGTGTGTGTGTGTGTGTGTGTGTGTGTGCCTATGCAGGGTGTTGGCGGTGTTTGCTCAGCTGCAAGCGTTGTGCTCAGAGCAAACAACCTCTTAGAGCTTCTCGCATCGGCTCATCTCCTCCTCCAATACAAATGTTAATGAAACACATTAGGGAGACACAGTAATGGGGAATTCCTTTACACATGCATCCCATAGAAAGTGTCTGTCACTGTCATTGTGTAAGGTGTGATTCCCACACGGCACCCTTGACAAACTGAAATGACAAACGAAAGCATTCACGGCACTGTAAGGAATTTCTGGACCAAGTCTGTGAGCACAGTGAAGTCCTGCAGGTCAACGATGTCATTCTTCTATTTTGGAAGTGCCCGATGTTGCGTATTGTGACAGACATTCGATGTAAACTGCTCGGAATGAAAGACAACCTTCAGAGAAATGTGACAGGAAAATATTATCTCATGTTCGCTCCGTTGTCCCTCTGGCAAAGTACCATCTATTGACATCCACCCACTGAAGTCGCACCACAAAATTCACTATTGTTCAGAACTACAGAAGTAAAATGCTGTGCAGTGCAGCATTCTTCCATTTGTACGGAAGCCGAGAACTGCCGTGCTTGCAATTTTTTTTTAATGCCATTATCTCAAGATCACTAGCTAACAAAAGGTTGTTTCCCCTTATTAGCTTACATATAATGTTTATCAGATAACATTCAGATCAGTCCTTGAGATAAATTAACCCGTTATCACCAGAAAACAAGCTTTGTTTTCTCAGATAGCGAAATAATTAACTCGTGATCTCAAGAAAAATAATTACTAGCACGGCCATTCCCAGCTTCCGTACATTTGTGTTTCTGTTTGTGTACTTTCTTTTAGGGCAGTTTATGTACAGGCGCAGTCAACACTAGACTGAGGCGTAATTCTGTTCGAGTGGCACCTCTCTGCACAGGCTTCTGGCGCTGACCATTCCCTTCTCTTGAAACACGTGTTTACATGCAGGAAAAAATGTGGGATTATTCCTGTTAAGGCCTGGGATCAGGTCATTCATTTACATGTGTTGCTGAATGATTTCTCCTAAAGCTCAGTTTTCATAACCGGTCCGAATTTAGATTGTTCCTCTAATCCCTAAAAGGATGTGGGACATTTATCATCATCATCATAGAACATTTCAGTAACTTTCTTTACTAAGGAAAGTCATCCGATCTGCACCAGGATTTTCGAAAGCTGCAGAGCTGTCCTACCCTGCGAGGAGTTCCTACAGAATGGTAGATGATACGGAATACACAAACATAGTTTTTTTAGATATGGTCAGCTGACTCAGCTGTGATATACTGTCACTCGTAAGAAGCACCGACAACTAAAACAGGGACTAAAGAGCAGGCACTCAGCGGCACATCCCTGCAGCCTCAGGGAAGGACAGAGGCTGAGTGAAGGAGAAGGATTTGAGCTGCCGTGTCTAATCCAAAGGCAAATAATGAAAGGGCAGCTGTGGCACCGAATGTCAAAACACAGAACCTGTGTAAGAGCTGATGTGTGGAGGGCTTCCATCAAGATCAGTTTTCAAGAAAGGAAAAGTGCTATATACAATCAAAAATGAACTAAAACTTTAAATGCAAAAATAAAGCTGTAAAGACGAAACTGAGATATGTTTTGTTTGTGGAAAAATTATGACACAGTAAACCACCTAAAGCCAGAATGTAACCCCCTTCGAGATGTGGGTCAGTGCGATTGTGTTCAAATGAAACTAAACTTGAGGCAATTCAGTAATGTAATAGTTCTTGAGTAGGGTATTTCTGTTCTCTATGAATTGTTGTTGGAATAATAAGCGACTGTAGAAGGTCAGGGTTCAGCCAAATTCAGATTTCCAGTTGGATTACACAGACACATTGAGAATATGTATGGAGTGTTGGTGTATTATTCCATAGAGGACAGGTCAAAGGTCACAACATCTATTGATATGAAGATGACAGATGCGCTGTTAGTAGTTGAATGTTTTAACAGACAAATTTGTCCTTAAAGGGAGAGAGAGTGTTGGTGTGTGTGTGTGTGTGTGTGTGTGTGTGTGTGTTTGTGTAGTACTCTCCATCTGCAAACAGCCAAATGGCCATAATTTCAGTAGCTGAGACCCAAATATGCAAGAGCATACCTGAGCATAAACACACACACAGAAGAACTGTGTACTTTCAACCCTTCTCATAAAACTCAGGCAGTTCTGAAGGGGTTACCTCAAAAATGAGAAAGTGAACATGATGTTGTACATATAGTACTGTATGTCAGAACAGACAGACAGGAACCTTAAAAACAGCATAGGAGGATATATAGACACTTTGTCAGTATGATGTGATGTGATGTTTGTTGTAAGTTGTCTGGATAACTGAGCTAAATAAAACCCAGAAAAGGTCTTTTAAAATCAGTCCATGTTCCAGATTAACCTGGTTGCAGACCTCTAAATCGCTGCCCACATCTCACATGTTTTCTCAGCGATTCAGATACATAATTTACTAATTATACAGTATTGAAGTCAAATGGCAATTCAGACTGATTACCAGGCTACATCCAGATTTGAGGAGGTTTTGGTTTTGTAACATATTGACTGGTTTCACAAAAGACTGCATGTTGGAGATATAGACAACTTCAGAGAGAATCTTACTTTCTGGCTCTCTATAAACTGTTTTTTATTTATGTCACAGATTAAAATAATATCCAAATGGTTACTATATATTTGTGGTTTACAAAGGCATCAGATACAGAGATATCTGCCTGCACGGCCCTGATTTTTTGGGAGTTTGTCACATTTGTCACATAACTAAGAGGAAATGTCTCATGCATGCTAACAAAGCATTATCGTAAGAACATGTAGCTCTAAAACTGGATGGTTAGGTCATTTTAATTTAACCTCTAACTATGGAAGCCTAGAGGGAACTATATTAAAATGATAATGTAAATTTTAAAATGTAATTCAACAATAGCATTATAATTTTCCACATGTAAATACTTGAAAGTAATGCATTTACTACCACTACATTTTTACTTTTTAGTTTCATGATTATTATAGGACACTGTCTGGTTTGAGCTTCAAATGTTCAAACTACTAGGTTACAACTACTGTGTCAATTACTTTACCTACTGAAATACTTCAATTACTGATTCAGCTACATAAAATACATCTTCAAGTACTACAAGCTAAAACAAGCACACTCAAATTTTAATTAGTATTATCATTTTAATACAGTCCCCCTTAGGCTTCCATACTAAACACATTTAATGAAATAAGATCTCTCCTTTCTAGCTATCCAGGATGAAGGAGACCTTCAAGTATCTAATGTCAGAATTTGGTTTTCCTTAATTTCCAGCAGATAGAAAAATAAAAATCCCCCCTACAAGATCTATTATTTTCAATTTTAAGATAATGGTTGTCTTTTGTGGTTATCTAACATCTATTTTACACATTTTGGTTAATGAGTGGATTCATTGATTGACATAATGTTAATTAGCAACAGTTTTAATTATAGAAGAATAATTTCTGTCATTTTTCAAGCAAAAATACCAAATATTTGCTGGGTTTCGCTTCTAAAATGCGAGGATTTGCTGCTATTCTCCATATTATGTGAAAGTATCCTGAATAACTTTGGTTTTGGGACAAAACAATTTGAAGATCACTTTGGCCTCTGGGAGAGAAATGATTAATTGACTAATCAAGAAAATAATCAGAGATGCACTGATAATAAATAAAATAATAATTAGTTGCAGCCATAAATTGAACACCCAAATGTTTGATTTGATTTGACAGCATATATCTTACTAAGATTTACCAAGTTTTACTAAGTAACGTAATGTTCTGTATATTCGCATGTGAGCAGGCAGTAACGAGGCATGCAAATATCTCAAATAACAGCCATAAAGTGTGCACATGAACAGAAATGTTAACACTTTCCTCAAGTAAATGAGGTTTTAGATTCTCTCGCTCAGCAAAAAGGCTTTCTTTGTATCTTTCATGTCCCAAAGCATAGAGAGCGTGGAACAGATACACAATGATAATGATTCATGGTCAACTTTTTAAACAGTAACCATGGAAATGGTGTACCCAAACAACAACAACAACAGAAAACCAGTGACATTTCAGTGTTTCCTTTCTAAAAACCATTACAGCAAGAGATTTAAATCTGATCTTTTATCTTAAAAAATCATCAGGGCAATGTGATAAATGTTGTTTAACTTCCTCTGCAACCACACAACAGCTTTTTCTCTCCTCATTTTGAATCCAAGCACAGTCTCTTTTCTTCTATACAGTCATGGGAACCAACGTTAAAGAACTACATCATCATGGAAAATGCAAGACCATTTTCAACGGAAAGACCCTGAAAGAAACACCCATTCTCACCCATTTTCAAGTTTCCAGTGACTGATTTTTTTTCTTCCCATTAAAATCCCATAGAGCTAACCGTTACACACACAGCAATGACACCTTTTACAGTTGGCCCATTGTGTTCAAATCAAAGTCACTCTGGCTGAATGAGGACATTCCAGACAGGACGCCGCTGTAGTGAGCGCGTTCTAATATACTGAAGACATTTAGGTAGAGGCTCTTTCATACAGCTCTATGACATGCTCGCTTGCCAGGTTTTTAGACTCATAAAACACTAAATAGAGCTTGGTGGGAGTTTTATTCCAGTAACATCAGAGTCCAAATAAGGTCAAGAGTGGAAGCTGACAGGTTTACAGGTAAAACTGAAAAAAATATGGGTGGAGGGGGGCAACTGTATATGAACAAAGAACAAACTAAAATGTGTTTTTGACAGCAGAAAACGTTATAGAGGTGTGTTGGTGTGTCCAGTGGTCATAGAGAAAACATTCAACAACTGATGGAACCAACATAACGACAACAGTAAAACAGCGTGACTATGTTTCACAGTACAGAGGAATGTCTCGTTCAAAACAGACTCCTACTGGGCTCACCTCACAATCATTTATATTGGCTAAACATGGAATCCTTTCGGAGGAACTCAACCAACATTAATGGAAAGTGAAAATTCCTGGAGACTGGAATAAGAGTGTTTTTTGGGGGGGGCAGCAGGGTGAAGTTTGGAGTGTGGAAAACAGTATAATAAAATTTCCTTTTTCAGCTACAGCTGTAGATGCTCTCTGAAAAGGTCCACACTAAACCGACTAAATCTACATGATGTTTAAAATGTATGAAAATTATGCGTGTTCACACTAGTGCTTTTCCAATTTACTCAGCTGAGTGTGGTCGGTTTCCAAAACCGACAATCCAACACATCTACTTCACACAGCGAGTGGCCAGGTTTGCAGAGGTTAAAGTAGGCTACTTCAGCCACTTTTGGTGTGTACAACCGAGTGCAATTTTGATGCCTTCAAAGAGTTTTTCTGCTGTGATGGCTGTCTTTTAACCCCGCCTTAGAGTGTGGCGGTGCTGAGCAACTATTAACACTTTTGCCTTTCAATGTGGTCGGACGCCGTGTTGTACAAACTAGTTGGTTTCGAGCATAACCCGGCCTTTACTTTTTGTGTCACTACATACAGGACACCCTACTTCCTGCATTGCCACTGAATGTTGGCATTGGACATAAATCTTGAGGTGTGGAATCGTTCCATACAAGGGATACTAGGCTGACTAAAACATATGTGACATACTGTACTGTACGTTGAATCTGAACCAATAGAAAACACCACTGTGTCTCATACAGAAGGGCCCATTAAAGGGAAACTCCAGTATTTTTAAACCTGGGCCCTATTTTTACAAATTTTGGGGGCTAAATGACTAATACTTGCCAAAAGTTTTGGAATTGGTCCAGTAGATCGCCTCCTTTGGGGCAATTGCGCCCGTGAAAAGTTGTTGTTTTTGACACTGTGTTTGAGTCAGAGATGAATTCATACAATCCCTAAATATTGTCATATTGTGTTAAAATTATTAGAACGCACATAGTTAGAACTAACAAACACCGACAGGTAATGTAAATGCCGTTGATTTTAATGGATATGAATAAACATTGTCTTCCAGGAGTCAGTGATAGAGTAAATCTGACATTTATTGTTCAAAAACACTGATGTAGCTCCACTGTGTGACTAACAAATAACTACAGCATTCTGCAGAAACACTGGATCCTGGATTAGTTCTTTCTGACTTTCTGTAAATGTTCGAAATAGAAAATGATTTTCGTCACCCACCCCACATACCTACACATGCTGACATTAAACTGGACAAGTGTGTTCTCAGCATCCCACTTCAAAGCTTAGTGTGAACCAACCCAGACCGTCCGCTCTGATTTTCTCGAGCACACAAACAGCGAGTGCAGTGCAGATGAGACCCCTCACACCATTACCATACGAACTAAACACTTCATTTCTCACCCTGGTGCGGCGTTTGACTCGTCTGCCACTTCCAACTACCTCATTGTGCAAACACACACAGGATAAAGAGGGCAGAGGAAGCCCGGTCTATTGCCAAACAAACAAACTATCTCTCTCCTACAGAGCTGTATAACAGGAGCCTCACAGCAGGGAGTAACTAAATGAAAACCAAGCAGACAGAGGTGTGGAAATGGAAATGGAAAGGGGGACTGACCCATATCATGTGTCTCGTAATGGGCCTAGGGAGGGAGGAGTGGATCATTAAAGACTGTGAATTAATGGATAACATTTTACCGTAGTGTTTTGGCATGTTGTATTTTACGGCATCGTTTTGGTCAGTCTTCTTAAACTTGACCAGGTATCACGGCCCAAACTGAGCAGCTCTTTAGCCATTCACCCACAAAAACTTCATATTTAGTGCTAAAATAATAATAATAAAGTCAAGATGACATTAGTTGCGTTTGTCCACATTATACATGCATGTAGTCATCTAAGTCCACTAAGTCAAATGGGTCTTCAGTGGAGTGCTACATGTAGCATTTTGTGTTTCTCAAAATAGGACCACAAAAGGATTTTGCTCCTCTCCCCACAAACATTCACCGTGTCTCTCTATTCATTTTAAAGACCAAGAAGATAAAGTCAAAACAGCCTTGACAACAACTAAGATATTGGAAATTAATGTGATAAAAAACTACACCTTTTCAATAAAGCAATTGACAGTTCCCTGTCCCCCTTAGTTACGTCAAGTTTTTTGTTCTCGCACAGCAAATATGCAGGTTATGATGGTAACGGTGGTAGATTTACCATGCACAATTCTTTATGCCTGAAATCTTGGACATTTATAGGCAAGGAAAAGCAGGATTCTGATATCCAGCTGGTGACCGTCAATTCTGTCAGCTGAAACTGTCGCTAGCTAGCTAGCTAATGAGTTGTCAGCTACATGAGTTGGTTGACTTTTTAATGTTTTAAGCGGACTCATTTTAAAACAAGAACCTTGTAAACAGTGGTGTGGCGTGACTTTTGCACTAGGTGGGGCTAGTAAATCTCAAAAGGCACACCTCTAGGGGACCTGCCTTGTCAAGTAGCCTTCTAGCTACTTGAGCAGTGTTGCCAGGTTGGTTCAAAAACATCCCAATTAGCTAGAAAATAGTATGAACATTGAAAAAAATAAGAAAAACGTCCACACTATGACAAACCAGGCCAAAATTTTGTCAATCCACCCAAGTTAATTTTTACTGACATAATCCATCCTAAACCCACCCAATTGGGTGGAAAATCGCCCAATCTGGCAACGTCTCTTGGGTGTAAAATGTTCCGCCCCAGATCCAGTTATTTTTGGCGTGCGGTGTCAACCAATCAGGAGCCACCAGGAAAAGTCAATCATATTACACACATACAGCCATCGGGTGGAGAAAAGTACACAGACAAAGACTGTTGGCAGCGCTTTTTCATTAGTCATCGCACGTTTCTGTAATAATGTAGCCTATGATTTATGTGAGAGTAAAAACTGAAATGTATACACACAAACACAACAATAACAAAAACAATTTTTCATTAAAATATGTATTTCACGATTGGAATTGCAGGAGGAGCGGCGCCCCACCGCCCTCACTGCCCTACACTGCTTGTAAAGACAGCTCAAAATAATGTAAGAAACACTGACTTCATAATCAGTGAAGTACATATATTGTTGATGTTAATGTTGATACAGTTATCTTATTGCATATTTTATGATTTTTTTAGACTTTTGTATTTAATATGTGCACACATATGTGCATACGTTACCCTAAAATCTCCCCTCCTCTGTACATGTGTCATTTCAGGACAGATTCAAACTGCTCTCATAGGATCAAATCTAATCACAGCATCCGGAATGGCTGTGACCGTCTTGTGCTGTGTGCTTTACTGGAGCACTCACATGAGGAACTATAACATGTGGATTGATGATTGTATGTGGTCAACAATTTAGCCTTTAACTTTAAATGGACTCTGGTGTTTACTGCCACAAGATGACAAACATTCTTAATTTGACTGTAGGTCACATTAGATTTCACTGACCCCTAAGATGATACATGGACAGTACCATCAAATAAAATAAAATAAATCACTTAAAAATATTTTACATGATGATCAGTAACAGAAACTTTATTCAAAGATTAGTTGGGGCTGTAGCCCCAACATGAGGAAGAGCTCCATTTCACTCCTTTAATAAAGGATCTGTTGGGTCAACGCAAACTGTTCAGCCTTCCTATTCTCCTCTCAAGGATCCATCCCAGCTGTACAATGTTTTTACAGTTGCAGTGTTGAGAAAGAGCTGCAGCTGCAGCAGCATGGATCTTACCTTCTATAACCTGCAGGGCAGCGGCCAGCCTGCACAGCAGGACGAGATGCAGGGCAGGAGACCACCTGAGGAGGAGACACATCAGGCACGCAATGAGATTTTAGGTAAATTTAAAAACGGGTGTATGAAGGTCGCAGCGTTAATTAAAAATTGCATATGTTGCGAGTGAAATGCGTTTGAATGTTTGCGCACGAAACAGCTGCGCATAGAAGAAAAGCTGCTGCATCACAGGTCTACTCAGAGGTGTAATTGAAGATATGAAATGCATGGTAAAGCCAATTAAAAACCACTCTGCCTTCTGTACATGCAAAAAACGTCGAGGTAATATTTAATTGTCTTACCCTTGAAACATTTTAGCGCGTAAATGTGTAGAAATCCAGGTTCGGCAGTGAACTCCAAGTGCATGTGTGTGATGAAATTCCGGCAAACTCCGTGGTCTCTCTGCTTCCCTCACTGTGCAGACCTGAAGTCACACTGCTGCGCTCTCTCTCTCTCTCTCTCTGTCTGTCTGTCTCCCTCTCTCAGTACAAAGCCTCTCTCAGTTCTGAGCTGAGTGTCAGACCCACGGAGTTGGGAAATTTGACTCCCTTGAAGAAAAAAACAAAAAACTCCCCCTTTACTCACTCAGTGGACCCTCACTCCTTAAATAAACTGAAAGTGAAGGAATTCCCAAAACATGTGTTAATGAATGAATTAAATAATAAATTGTGTGAATGAATGAATAGGAATGTATAGCAAACAGCATGGCCTGGAATTAACCTGTAAGATGGCCTCGGGGGAAAAGTTTACTGTTGGGCCCCTACTGACACCCCACTTCCCACCTTCTGTGTATTGTATGTATGCACCCTGTGTATAGCCTCTAAATTCCCATTAGGTACATTGCAAACAACAAATCACACATGGCAACATATTATATGCCCGGAGAACCAGATAACATCACATAACAAGAGGGATCCCTCTTCTAGGACAGACAGACATGCAATAGATGTTGAGTGGACAGAAATAGACCGAAATAGAAAAATTATAATATGGAAAATCTGATGACAATATTATAGATGGATTGTACATATATGAAGAATATGGATCCGGGATTGCGACGGGCAAGTTCCAGGTGCCGCCCAATATAAGTTAGAGTAAAATAACTAAAGTCTTGAAGAGAGACTACTTAACATTTGCTGAACGGTGGCCACGAGTGGCAATCACGTTGCACAAAACAGCATGATGTGTTCATTTTTTCTTTTCCTTTTATGATAAAATCACTGAAATGTTCATCTGTTACACGCTAAAACGTGGTGTAACAGTAGCAGAATTAAAGCAGAGTCATAAAATCAGTGAACTGATTAAGTATTGTCTGTTACTGTTTGTACGAGACCAAGTAAAGCTGTAGCAGCGAAACCCTTGACTGTATTGAACTGAGCAAAGGTGTGTGTGAATTCAACTTTTCATTTGTAAGAGGAAGAATGTGTAAAGTTCAATAGTTTCACTTAAAATCTAGGTTGTGACACAATGGCCCTCTACAAGAGAGGGCCATATCATCAGGTAATAATGCAGGACCCATCTTAGTTAATATTGTGATTTAGTGGTGCAGATTCCCTTAAAATTGTGCAAATAATCAAACTGATGCAAATTAACTTTTGGGGCCCATGTGGATCTGCAGCTGTGGGACATGTGCCCACTTCACCTGGTTTGGAATCCAGCCTGCCTTGATGAATAGAGATTTGTTTTTGCCTTTTCCCCACATTTAAAAAGACAATATTTCGGAGATACAGGGTTGTTATATGTAAGTGCCTTGTTGAAAAGCACAAGAATGATGGTGGCTGAAGGCGGGGATAACACCTCACACATCTGCCAGCTGAAAAACATTTTCAACAGTTTAGTCCAACAAGTCCTCCAACCTAAACGACAGAGTGACTCACAAAACAACATATATAGGTGTACTGGGCCTTCATTGTCATGGTAACAACCATAGACTGTATATAAAGATGGACGACGCATCTCCACTTCCTCCCACTGTACAAAAATGAAGCCAAAATATCCCGGATATGGGAGCTGCCATCTTGAGCTGTTGACGTCATTTGGAGCCAGAGTCTGCGCAGTAGTGATCCGCGGTGGAGCCAGGGTGTTGAGGTCCCGTCTGTACACCTGCCTGAACCAACCAATCGAGATGTTTTGGCTTCGCTTTTGGGGAGCTGTCATGCTGTCCATCTTTATATACAGTCTATGGTAACAACACGTGGTTAATGTTGTGAAGCGGTCGCAGTTTGGTTAGGTTTAGGAAAAGATGGTTTGGGTTCAATAAGTACGTTAGTTACGTAACTTCACTTACGTAGGCTACGTTTGTTCAAATAAGTCAACATTGACTTTTGGTCTCACATGGGACACAAACAGCGGGCTCCTGGGTGAAAGTCGTGTGTTGTTTGACCCATCCATTCACTCCGACCTCCTCCCTAAGCAGACTTTAGCGTTCTTTATAGGTCGCTGCCTAACAATAAACCTAAATATGGGTGGTAATAAGCTGCTTGCACAGACGACCTATACGGCTGTATTTTTGGGGAGGACTGTCTCATTTAGTCTCATAGTTAGGTCATAGAATCTCTCTTAAAATGCTGTTTTCACATTAGACGTAAACTGACTCCCTGACCCCTGCAAGTGAAATACAGCACGATGAACAGGAAGGGGTTGCCTTTGGCTGACTGGTAAATGTTTGGTTTCCAAAACTGAAAAGGAATTCATATTTTAAAAAGAGATCATTCATATGCTACACAAAGACCACTTGCTCAAGAAAAGGTCATTTGACTCAGACATGTAATTTATGCATCACCAGTTGTTGTGTGGTTGCTCGCAGTGTTTTCACGGCTTTGATCAGTCAGACAAGAAAATATTTTCTCACCGTTACAGTCACACTGACCTTACTGATCACAAACACTGTGATGTGTTACAATCCAGAAACAACCATTAGTCTAAGTCTGCTATTTTAGTCTTTTTCCAAAACCTTAAATGGGAGTTTAACCAGTTTCAAGGAGTTTCTAGCAAAAATGACAATCATCTAAAAACATAAGGAATTGGAATTTTAAATAAGACCAAAAGACTCAAACAAAACTAACCTGGCTGTCAGTGGCTACATGTAGCTCAATAATCATTTTATCATACATTGGCGGTTATGCAGGCTGAGCAGAAACACACTTGAAGGCAGACAGCTACCAGAGAGCAATCATCAGATTAGTCTGTGTGGCCTGAGGGTAAATGAGTATACCATCATTTCTAGAAAGATGTTCAAAGAAGAGGTTCCCTTTGTTCTTGAATCACTACAAAGTAAAATAACTGGATTTCGATATAATTGTATTTAAGAAACAGCCGATCCAGTTATTGCTGAACTTTCTCTCTCAAGCCAACAGAGACAAAGCTTCAGGGGCCAACGAGGTCACAGGGAGTCTCAGTGAAATGATCCATGTCCACCATTAGCCGATGCTGGAATGATAATGGATCTGAGAGAAAGAAAGGTACCCTCCCTTTCCTCCTTTCCCCCCCTCATCCTCGGTCCTTCTCTGTCTTTAAAAACTACATTCCCTTCCTAAGCCACTTGTGTTTTCTCTCTTTAGCTCCTCTCACAGATTTAGCTTTCAGATAGGCGGTTTCTCCAAAAAAAAAACCCAGAAAAAACAACAAAGAAAATGCTGTTTAGCCAAAGCTTCAGATGTTACTAGAAGGTCAGTGGAAGCTGTGGGAAGATGATGGCTGGCCTCAGTGACAAAGATGATGTTTGTTAGGAGAACCTGAGAGTAAAGAACAGTGGGCTAATGACAAATTAACTAAACTAAACCTGCATACATTTAGGAATATAAAATATGAATGTACAGAACTCAGCTGTATCAACATACAAAACATATAAGTTAACCAGTTACTCTGAGAAAGTCTAGATGATGAGAAAAAAAGACCTTTATCAGGATAAACTAGGCTTAAAGCATTTATTTTCTCCATTCTGCTATTCACTGTACAATGATTTTTAAAGTATATAGATCATCTTAAGTGGTGTTTTACTTTTGGATTTGTATATGTGTTACCACAAGATGTGATGTTTTTGCTATATAGTGGTGTCTTGCACTTCCAAGTGGGATGGGCCAAATGTTTCCAGTCTCTAGTCATGCTAGTGGCTCTGTAAGGGCTGTACTGTGTGGCAGTGCTTTGAGAAACAAAGTAGCAATTTTCTCAGTTTTTTGGTGGATCTGATGGTGTGCCTGGTAAGTTACAAAAAAATTGGGGGGGGCACAAACTGTAACAAATTTCATGACAGTATATCTAGTAACTGTCAAGACATTTCAATCAAAACCACAAATGTCATGTCAAATTTCCTGGACGGTGGTGCTAGAGGAAAACTCAGAGGATCACCAAAGTCAGAGGGATTCATTGGCTGGGGAACATGAATTTTTGAACAAAAATTCCTAGCAAAACATCCAAGAGATGTAGAGATATTTTAGTCTGGACCAAAGTGGTGTACCAACTGACCAACATCGCCATCCCAAGAGCCATATAAAAACTAATAAAAACTGTAAAACTAACTATCATTCTCATACACAAATCAATTGCTGATGTTAGGGGCTTTAATGCATTTTATGTCTTTGGATTGCTGTTGAAAGTTGCTATACAAATAAACTTGCCCTGCCAGCCACACCTATAGTCTGATTAACACGTTAGATGGCCTATGGATCTGCCTTTTATACTTTAATACTTAATGGAAATGTGAAACATATCACTTCTTTTACACCAGTGTGTATTTTACAGTGCAGTGTGCGCTGTACATATAAACACATTCATTTAAGCTGTTGAGAATTGTTGCATTAAAACTCACCTGTTAACACACTGGCCTGTGACAAAACAAGCACTGTAGCACTCGACTGCCACTAAGGTTGAACAGCTGATGTACAGTCATCCCGGTGGTCTCTTCCATCTTCACAGTTGCTTGGTAAACAGCTAATGCTACAATGCAAGTTCTTCATCACCTGGGCGTCTTCCGGTCTGATCGCGTGACGTTGGTTGGTTTCTCCAAAAGTTGATTCTGTTTCAACTTTTCGCCGCAGGGCCACTGTGGTTTTTTTGGCACCCGTTGCTGTCCCACCGCCGCAGCCTGAACTACACTACCCCCGTTCAAATGAATGGGAGGACTGGCATTTTCACCGCAGTGCCTGATCTGGTCTGAATGCGGCCTAACTGACACATATTCAGCGTGTGTATAGCTATATCATTTAAGTTAAGGGTACATGTAGCCCTCCAATCAAAGAGTCGCTCTACAGAGCCAGTCAGGAGGATCATGGCAGGTCTCGCCAGAAAAAAACACACCTATGACCTGCAATAATGCACACATACCACGTGATACTGTATACACACTGTGCTATTCATAACCTCATAATTGCACTTCCACGCAACTTTAACTGAATGTACACAACAGAAGCAAGAAGTTCTAGATGGCAAAAATCTTGCAAAACTTTTGGACAATCAAACCTCCCACAGTAAGCCTTCTGTGAACCCATCATTTTCCCCGTCTTGTTTTTCATGAGCTCTGTGAATTTTTTTTATACAGTGACACTTGTGGTCATTGTGTTTTTTATGTGGATCCTGGCCACGAGACAAGATTCCCATTGGGGAAACAATAAAGTGTCAAATTAGGTTAACTGTTCTGAATCCTAGTAAAAGACAGCCTGTACTTTAAACTGAGCGACGAGTAAGGATTACAGACAGCACAGAATGTAGCGGAGTTGTAGTTCAGACAGTGATTGCAGCATCAGACCGAGATTAGTGTTGTTGTTGCTCTGTACGTGCTGACCCGGCTAACCACTCTGCGGGACAAACAGGATGCCATTTATCCAAGGCCTAGTTTCCCTGAAAGCTTCCTACTGCAGCTCCAAGAGAGCCAAGAGACAATGATGATTTTAGGATTAAATTGATGTTTTGGAAAGTGAGCCTGGGCCGGTTATGCAAGAGGTGACAACAATCCAGCTCAGCTCTCATCTGGGTCAGACAGGAACGGACTCCACTGGACAAGAATCACCTTCTGGGTGTACATTACAACAGAAAATCATTTTCAATAAGAGATGCAGTTACATAAATAAACTGCATGATGATTTGATTTTGATGCACTAAGTTTCAGTTACTAAACCTGCAATAGGATGAAATGTTGAGTTGAGATGAAAAGAGGGCAATCCAAGAAATCTACATCTGACCAACCAGCCACTCAGCTTCATTTCCTCTGTATACCGACTTCCTGCTTTTATGTTTCCTGCCTTTTGTCTATGTGTGTCTATAGATGTGTGTTTCATGTCATGTTATGGGAGTTTCCATCCCAGTCTGAACAAACACTTGTCGCTGTGGGCCAGCTCATAATTATAGGCACAAATGTCCCCTGACGCTCTGATAGAGGTGAACATACTGTATAACCTTCTCTGATTTAGGCCTCAGTGTTTGAAATTATCTGCAGAAACCCTGTTAAAAAACAATGTTGTTTACAGCAATGCGACGTCAAACTGACAAACAACAACTTATCTGTTTATACATGACATGACACTTTACTTGTGTAAAAAATGAATATTGGCCAACATATCATTATCAGATTTTTTTAAACTCTCAAATCTCGATATTGGCTGACCTGTCAGAAATGTAGAATTTCAAAAAGCATTGCTGTGAGATATATATGTGTATACCCAATTATACCACATAAAATGTAGCAGTTCTGCCAGGAGTGGCACTACTGCAAGACAGGAAATAAGCAAGAATATATTAACTTTTGAAAATTATTTTTTTAATTTTTTAATATTAAAATTTTAATTCCATTATATGAATTGTATGAGTTCCACACAATGAATAGTTTTAATTCAGTCCCAATCCGATATAGGATAGTCACCATGTGTTGACAACATGTGTAGGAAGTAACTGAAAGTAAAAGGAGAAAACTAACAAGTCCCGCATGTTTGGCCCTTGTGTGCAAAATAGCCTCATAGTATATATTTAAACCACAAACAAAGACCAAGTCACTTGTATTTAACTAGGTAAGGATCAAGTCAGGACTCGTCTCGTTTTAAAAAGTGTTTTCCTCCCAAGTATTTCAGTGTACACGCAGTACATAACTAATTTACTGTACCATAATCACATCAGTTGCTGAGCCACGAGGGCGCGCAACAGGGTTGTTTTTTTATTTGTTCAGCTCAGTCAGCATTTCACTCAGTAGTGTTGTTGGGGATCTAGGATTTCCACTTGTCAGTTACTCCCCGATACCGACATCAAGTGCATCCCCTCAGCTAAAATGTCAAAGTTGAATCAGATCCTTGTTCTTGACCCTGCCTACGACCTCAAATTTAAAGGTAGGTAAAGCTAAATGTATTGACGCCTGAAATGTCCAGCGAATAGAGAATTACCTGACCGAAAAGAGTTCACAGTCCCTCAAGCGAATTTCGTTGCTAGCAAGCGAGCTAGCATTCACCGGCATTCACATTTGGTATTTTTAGAGTTGGACTGGCCTGGGGGACCCAAACTTAGGATAGGTGCTAGCGCTGCTTGAGCAAAGGTGGCATTTCGGAGATAGGCAGTGGGTGCAGGCTGGGTGGGAGTTTATCTGATGCGCACAACTGCTGTCCAGAGTTTTTATCTGTTTTCAGTCTCGGTTTTAGTGACGCTCACAGTGTATGAGACACATAGTGTAGAAATGTATCTCAGTCAACCTTAAATTCCTTTTTGCAGGAGCAATTACTCGGTTGCTTAAGGTCTGCATGTTTTTATTGACTGTGTGACAGAAAAGGGTTTGATAAATACATTGAGTCAGGGTTTTTACCTCCTCAGTTTTTCTCATTTAAAGAACAGGTGCTGCCCTTGATAATTTTGTATGTGTGGTGCATTAGCCAAAAGCGTCCGTTTCCTGTTCGTCCCACCAGCAGGTACAGGACGTCAGAAATGCTTCAGGCTTGTCCAACGTCAGGAGGAATGGTTGAAGAGCTGTAATTATCATGTCTGCCATGTACTTTTGAGCTGCGCCAAGTTGCATTTCCTTACCTTCATTCCTCACTCATTCAGAACATCTGAAAGATCATTATTTCAACTCGCATTAATGTGTTAAACCTCACATGAACATTTATATACTCTCCATCAACATTATATGATAATAGATAAAACGATTAAACTTGACAATTAACGTTTATGGTAAAAACACTTCGGCGAGTGTATGATATGGTAGTAACCATCTTTGTTGCAAAAACCAGGTATGGCCACAGCAGGAAGCATATTCTCTGCCGCTTGCTTCAAAAAAAGCTATACAGGAAAAACTAGACAGAGAATGTATTTGGAAATATCAGATGTTGCAGACACAGTGCCAGTGATGAGGTTTTTCAGGTTTGTCAGGTCAGGACTGTCTTTGTGACGCACCTGTGTTGATAACAACGCCCTAGTCATCACCAAAACTCATACATGTTACTAGCTCATACTAGCTGGGTGTAGCCACTCCAATCTGGTCATGCATTGCTTCTTATCCCTGAGTGCTGGGTGTGAAGGAGGGCTGAACGCAGGCTTTGTGAACTCCGGAGCTGCAACCAAGCTGTAGAGAAAAAAAAAAAAAAGTATGGAAAGTAGAAAGAATATTTGAATGTTTTTCTTTCTTGGAATGTTTTCATGTGAGAAAAGAATGCAAAGTAGTCCAAACTAGAGGCAAAACAACATAATACTGTGTATCAGTTGACCGTGACAAAAATTGAATGTAGTGTGTTAAGACTTTTTTATAACCAGACCTGTCGGTCAGTACGCAAGAGACACCTGATGATTATTTAGTAAGAGTTTATTTTGAAATGTTGTACTAAAATGAAACATTTAATAAATTCATTTTAGACATTTGAACCCCACAGTTATCGGGTAAAACGTTTTTATAACTTTGCACAAAATTGTGATTTCTCTAATGACTTATTCCTAAGAACTAATTAGAATACATGTAAGGGATGTCAAAGATGAAACGGCCAGAGTATAACCTCATATCGCACATCTATTGTGTATTGTATATTTGTCTCTGTATATTGCCACTTCTAATGTTTCTGTTTTTGTTACCTGTCTAGGGACTATAGATGTAAATTAGCATTTTTGCTATCTCTCGCAAGTTTTATTGTATTTTTATACTGACATGCTCTCTCCCTATCAAATAAATATCTCAGTCAAAAATCAAAATACAACTGTATTAAGCCCAACCAGTCAATTTTGATTGTCCATGACCTGACAACTTGCACAGGTTGTTTTGCCCTTCTTAACACTGTCATGTGTACACCTAGTGGCCAAAGCTGTTAAAATATTAAACAATAGAGCTCTGTCCCAATTCAGAGGGTTCAATCCTCTGTAGGATGCATCCCATGAAAGTGGGACCCTCAAAGGATCTGAAGTCGAAGTCGGAACCTGCGCTTCCTCTTGAAAATGAGATGGTCTACCTTCACTGACACACAAACAAATTTGGCATTAGTGCACTCCCTTGGACCTCAAGGTCCAAAATGTTCTAGTTAATCAGTTTATCATCAGGAGGTTGCCTTCAAACACCTGACAATTTGTAAATACCACTAGCACCCCCAGACAAGTTCTATGAAACTCAAGTTTATATTCAAATTTGTGACTTGAAAATAAAACAAACATAATTGATTCAGGTAGTTTGGCTGGTTGCTTCTGGAGACATATGCAGGGAGCGCGGCCAGTTTTGGAGATCCTGATCTTCATGAATGTCTCATGCTAAGCTAGGGCTTGGCGACATAGCTGAAAAACTTATCACGATACAATGTTTCGTTTCAGTGTTTCAGTTTATCGATAATTCTAAATGTTTTAATGACCTATTTTTAATAAAGACCAGGAGAAAAAAAGGTTGAATTTAACCACTTTATTTTGAATGTTACCACCTTACTTTGAATGTAAACACACACAGGTAATCATTTAATAAAAGTAAATAAGGATAAAGGAATGATCTCACCTTGATACACATTACACACATACAAAGGGTGGAAGTGGCTAAGGTGATAAAATATCCCCGACCAAGAGTATTCTGCCTACTGTTTCTTCATCTATCCTCTGTTTTTAGAATATTTACAGTACACTATCCTGCAATCCAGCTTCAAAGATATGTCTCCCTTGCAGTTTAATGCAGCAGCTGATAATCTGGATTTTGGTTTCTTCTTCAGCTCTGTTCTTTCAATCAACCATACCAAAAACAGGACTACTAAAGTAGAGGGCTGCACTCCTTTGTATATATTTATTTTTAGAGAAATCTGGCTATAAGAATATTTTTTATTGCTTTTATTTACCGTTTGCAGTGGTGGTGCTGCGACAGGAGAGGAGTGTACTCGAAAATACAGAAATAATAATGCACTTGTGTTTGTCATTCTGTGTCCATCAGGTCCTTTCACAGATGTAGTCACCACCAACCTCAAACTGAAGAACCCTTCTGACAGAAAAGTGTGTTTCAAAGTGAAAACGACTGTGCCGCGCAGGTACTGTGTACGGCCAAACAACGGTGTCATCGATCCCGGAGCAACTGTCATTATCTCTGGTAAGTTTTTACTATTATTTTCATTAAGTTCAGTGAACAGACTTCCTTTTAGCCCACAAAATGTTGTTGCTAATTGAGAGAGACAGTGGGAAACCTGAGAGGGAAGCTAGGTTAGCACGAGTCAGTCGTAGGTCAACAAGGCCACATGTTGAGTTAAAGCTGAGGTGTTAAAGCCCCAAGCTGTGATTTGTGGAAGCAGTTTTTTACCAAATCAAGTCCAAACAGTCCGCATTTCACTTGTGGCCCATGTGATACATATTGAATGTGGGCAGAAACTGACCTGTACGGCAGTTGTAGAGTAGGGCTTTAAACACCACGCCATCAATGGACACTTCAGTGGCCAAATTCAGTAATTTACAAACAACTTTCCTTTTCTCGTTTAAAATTGCACAATATATTCACTTGGTCGCTTAAATACTGCAAGGTGATACTGGAATCAAGTATTTTAGCAATAACAGATATTCATTTCTGTAACCCAAGGTTGAGGAAATATCTGCTGCATAATGCATCTTGCAAAGAGACGAAGCTCATTTCCAAAAAGGAGATATTGAAGAGGAAGCTATCTAAAACTCTTGAGGTAGACTTGAGATTAAATGTCTATAAATATCTGCTTAAACAAAACAAATGAAACACATTTAATTGGAGGAGCACTGGCTACCTTTTTAAAGGCACAGCAGTAATCCAGCCATAATGCATGGAAGGCAGTAAGGTGAGCAAGGTGGTGCGCAGGTAAACACTGTTGTCTGACTACGTTACCTAAATCCAAGCCTCAATGTGTTGATTCAACTGATTGGCTGCTGATAAGGGTCGACGGTACAGGACACAGCGCCAAAACTACATGTTATGGTGTACACTGCAACCGACTGTCAGCTTGGTGTCGGGCCCTAAAGAGAACAGTTTAGACCAGTTTCATCTGTGTAATAGTCACACAAACATTGCCACAAAGGCGTACCAAAGTAGTGTCATGGCAGAAATATTTGGTTTTAGATTAAATATAACCGTTGCATGTGAACAATAGCATGAAAACAGGAATAACTAATGGAACAGCCCTGAAAGAAACCCGTGAAAACATTTTAATTGGAGCTGCTGGCAAAATTTGGTTTTCATTCTGTTTTTTGGCTACTGTAACTCGGTTGGTTGGTTCATCATGGAGTCTTATTAAGAACGTTTACCTTGCCCAAATTGTCGGTGGCAATGTTTCAAGCTACTAAATTAATTCAATTCAATTCAGTTTTATTTATATAGCGCCAT
>LKNJ01003205.1:56880-109149 GCA_002120245.1 Maccullochella peelii | reverse complement strand
TGGGTTTATATTCTTCAAGGAGATCAGAGATGTGTTTTGGCCCAAGATTATTGAACGATTTATAAGAACTAAGAACAATATAATATGTCAAAGATAAAACAAAGGAAGAGTGACAGTTAGTTAAAGGCCATGCTGAATAAATATTTTTTCAATTGTTGTTTAAAAATGTTCACGGAGCTCTTATAGCCTACACAAGTACACATTATGACAGTAAAGGGTTATAATCATTTTCATCGGTCACGTACAGTGTGCTTGTTCTTTGTTTTACCATTCAGGTGGCAGTTTACACTCGACAGGAGCTGAACATCCGCATCACAGCAAACTTCTTATTGGCTTTGGCTGCCAGTCAGCCCTCCACCAAGCCACATGTCCGCAGATACTTCTGTGCTGCCGTACAGCTGCCCTCAGACTGGCTGGAAGTGGTCAGAATCTACAGCACAGTAAGTCTCTAAGTGAGCGTCTGCCGTGTGGTGGAATCTGGGTGTATCAGTTCTGTTTGTTCTGTCCAGTCTTAACGCCATGTTTGTCTGTTTCCAGTGCTTCAGCCGCTCCCTGCCCATGTGCCTGAAGAAGGCAATGGCTGACAAGTTCAAGCAGTTCAGCGAGTATCAGCTGGCCAAATACAACACACGCAAACACCGCTGTAAACACAACAGGCGCAAAGCCAAGGTACAGACGCGTTCAGTTTGGTCTCTGTTTTCATTCAGTTCAATGTTAAACTAACTAACTAACTAATATCACACCTCTGTTATTAACAGAGAGAAAACAGGTTGTCAATATTAGTGTTTCTTGCTTTTATTGATTTCACTGTGACCCACACACTATTAACCACCTCGGCTTAAAATGGATCTGAACTTTGTGCGGTTTCTATTTTAGTACAACTGACTAATTTTTCTAAACACTTGGTGCATACGTGCCTCAAATATCCTCTCTTGATCACTCCATCTACGTACACTGTCGTTGATTTCCAGAAACCAACTGAACAGCAGCTGAAACGCTGGGGGAACATTCTCAGATCAGAAGCACCTATTCTGAAGAAGTTTGTAAGTTAATATACAGTACTTTTCTGTTGTGTCATTAAATACGTTTTGTTTTTTTAAAGTAAATGTTTTTACATTTTGAGTTACTTGTATGTTTGGCTTAGGTACTTTAAGTTCCCATCAATCTCCGGTGTGTATGCAGATATGAGTCTAGTGCCGATTGTTAAACTAAAATTGTGTTAAAAATATTAATTGTGAACATCAAGAACCGCCTTTTTGGTGTTTAAAAAGAAACCTCATCACATGGGTAGCTCTGGTTTATATATATGTGTGTGTGTGTGTGTGTGTGTGTGCAGTTGCATATAGATGGCGGCAAAGTGGTGGTGGATAAAAAGCAGAGTGAGTTCAGTATAAAGAAGATGATC
Source organism: Maccullochella peelii (assembly GCA_002120245.1). Classification (NCBI taxonomy): domain Eukaryota; kingdom Metazoa; phylum Chordata; class Actinopteri; order Centrarchiformes; family Percichthyidae; genus Maccullochella; species Maccullochella peelii. The sequence goes on along the minus strand of LKNJ01003205.1, from coordinate 107,744 downwards.
AAGAGGCTTCACATTAAAGAACCCGCTGAACATGTTATGGCCATACTGGGACGAAAGTAAGCCACACAAACGCACACATTCACACACATACATACACGTTCACACACATACATACACGTTCACACACATACATACACATTCACACACTACACACTACTTGGTTTTAGTACCACTTCATCAGCTGGTTGAATTTAGTTCACACAGAGCAAGCCCATAAATAAACTTCACCTGCTATCTGTCATTGTACTTTAAACCCCCAGCCCCTCATTTAATTTATCATCTATAAGCAGTATGCAAACTTATAATAAACTGTTTATCACATTTATCATACATTTATGTTTAACACATTATAATGCAGTTATAAGCAGAATTAAGGACATTGTAAGTGTTTATTAATGTAAAGTATCTTAAACATTTATAACGTCTCCTATGAAGACATATTTTATATAATTACGACTGTGTTATATTATTTATATACCATGGATGCATCACACAGGAGGAGTTGTTAAAGTTCTACTACATAAATAAACTCTGAAAAAGACCTTATATCTGCATTATATTATAGTGTGTTATAAACCATGTATTAATGTTGATATACTTCTCTATAAATGCTAAATACGGGGGGTTAAAGTTGCTGTACTGGAAATTCAAATGTATATAGCATGCTCTATCTCTATGAAGTGTAAAAAATACTTTATCTTTTTTAATCTAAATCAATTTATTTTTTATTTGAAAAGGGACAATGTACATTAATCAACATTCAAACAAATGTAGATGCACCTGAGTTAGCTGAAGGGCTAGTTTTCATTGGCAGTCCCTTTGCCTGATGTTGTTAGGAAGCCTAGAATAAAAATAATACAATATGTACAATTGTTAAAAACATTGTGATAAAACGCATATGCTATAGTTAAACAACATAAACGGACAAAATCCAAATAGCATCTGACACAGGTACAGTATGAGTTAAAGCACACAACTGCAAACTTTAGGGAAATGAAAATGTCCAGTTACCTGTACAAGAACTATTATCTCTTTATTACAGGCCTCTGTTTAACCCACTTAAAGCTCCTTATTTAGAAGAAACATTTTATTCATTTATTGTTTAGACAATATGAAGATAGAAGAGTGGACAGAGGAGGGCAGAATAAGGAGAAAGGGTCTGGTTAGATTCAGTCTCAGGCCTGTCGTGATATAAAGTAACTTTACCTTTGGGCTATCTCTGAGCTTGTCCTGCTTCCGTTTTAAATTGTGGTTGTGTTGTTTCCAGGTATCCTGCTGACCTGAAGACGTTCACCCACAGTGGAATGAAGGGCGTGTGGGACAGGGAGAGAGCTGGGCAGCGGATGAAGCTCAAAGAGCCAGAGACGTGGGAACGGCTGCTCAGCCGGGAGGGCAACAAGGCTGCCACCTGGGAGAAGCTCATAGGTCTGCAGAGCACAGACAGACAGACATTTTGTAATCTGTCTCCAGAATTTCCAAAATGTCAAGCTGTTCCTTTAATTTATCTATGGAAACTTGTGGGGAACACTTTTTTCCCCACAAGTTGTCTGTTTCATATTTGACATCATTTGTTTGAAAGAATAAAAGCCCCACCTTGTTATTAGATTCACAACATGCACAGGCCTGCTGGCCAGAGTAGTGTAATTACTGTATCGCCAGTTCCAAGTGCATGATGATGGGAAAATTACTTATTACATTTCCAATCTGGTCCAGAGATTCAGTCCAGCTTTTTTCGAGTGCAAATCCCTTAATCGCTCGTGTGTGTGTGTGTGTGTGTGTGTGTGTGTGTGTGTGTGTGTGTGTGTGTGTGGAATCAAAAAAGCAATTAATACATATTTTCCAATGCATACATGAATATTAAGTTTTAAACTGGTTATGCAAATCCAGTACAACACACTTTACATGAGACATAAGTCCATGTAAATGCATGTATACATTGGAAAACGCAAACATGTCCATGATCACACATATTGATGATTAATGTCTCTAATGTGCAGACAATAAGTCTCTACCATTCATGGCCATGCTGAGGAACCTGAGGAACATGATCATTAAGGGCATCAGTGAGGCTCATCACAAGAAGATCCTCAGCAGACTGACCAATAAGGTGAGCTCCAACAGAGTGAAGCATGTGCTACATCCTTATTTTAAAAACGACAATACAGTCAGTAAAAGGTAAAAGAGAAGGTGTTTGACATGTTGTATTTTGAGCCTTTTTACTTTATCAGAGTCAGATTTGTGTTCGTCAGCTGGTTGTTTTGTTTCTTTTGTAATTAAACTCTTGTGGCGCAGTTTATTAAGTGCTTTCTGTAACCTTGTGTTGTTGATGTGTTTACAGAAAGCAGTTATTCAGAGCCGACAGTTTCCCTTCAGATTCCTCGCTGCCTACAAAATCATCATGGAGCTTCACCCTTTGGGTGAGATACATACGTATACATCAAGTGGCACTAAAACTCTTGACTGAAAGTCGTAATAAAGAAACTCCTCTGTTGAAACTCTTCCATTTTTAAGACAGGGTATCAGATTCCACTTATTCAGTGTTTGGAAAAAGGTTTAGAGTCCGATCATGAGGGTTTTTTTTTAAATGAACAAAAATGTCAAAATTACAATTGAAAAATGAAATTGATGAATACAATTAAGCAAAATTAATAGAACTGTATTACATTGTTACAGACTTGATGCTAGTGATATTTTATATTTTTCTTATTGTCAACAAATCTCATGTAAAGACTAGAGCTGCAGCTAACAATTATTTTTGTTATTGATTAATCTGCTGGTTATTTTTCTTGATTAATCGATGAATCAATTGGTCTATAAAACATCTTGTTTTGTCTGGCCAACAGTCAACCAATCGGACCAAAAAAAGCAGCAAATTCTCAAATTTGAGAACCTGTAACCATTAAATATTTGGAATTTTTTGTTTGAAAATGACTTAATGATTAATTAATTATCAAAATAGTCGCCGATTTCCTTTCTTTTCGATCAGTGAATAGACTAATTGTTGCAGCTCTAGTAAAGACCGAAACCAACGATACTATTGATCATACTAACAAGTATTGCTTGTGTAGCAATAGTCTGATATATCTTATTCCTCTGTGTCACATGACGGCGAGAAGCAGCCCGGCCCCAAGGCCAGCGATAGGGTCAGGCTTCCTCACCGGCACTTAATCTTCTGTTTGATTGCCTTATTATCGGAGTCTCAAAATTATTACAAAGTAAACACTGGAAGCAGTCAGAAGTCATTGCATAGAGTTTATTCTTTGCGACCTGAACAAACCCGAATCATTCCCCGGAGAATGACTGAAGAACAAAGGCTAATACATCATCTTTTTAAGGCTAGCTAAGTCTGCCTCTTTCGGGTGGAGCGAGACCTTCTCTCCGCTTATTTTCTTAAAAATATCCAATCATATCGTCAAACATAATGGTGTGCTCTAATATGTATTTGGGTCATCTACTCGGCCCCCACCTTCCCTATCTCTTACTTTTTGCTGACACGGTTATTTCTTGAGCAGGCCGGGATTTTTTATAACGCTAGCTCATTCCCGCCTATAGCCATAGCCCATCCTCGCTCATTTCTTACACCAGTAGATCTGGTGCCTCCCGCTCATTCCGTCTGACCATGCTCACTTCTGCCACCTATATAATTTGGCTGTGTCAGACTGTATTTTTTAAAAACCCTTTGCTCTAAACTAAACCACTGTGTAGCCTTTTAACAGTGTTATTGATGTTACGTTAGATCTTTTACACAGTCTCCTTTAATTCCGACAAACCTTTTTTCCCTAGCTTTACACAATACATGGAACACACACATTACTATCTCTAAGTTAATACTGTTTGTATGCCATGGTGGAAAATACCACAACACACAGAGCGCCATTGTGTCCAGAAACTATTAAAAACACATCATGAGCCACACTGTTGCACTGGGTGACATGTTACCTCGTTACAATAAACACAAGCACTGTTGTTTATTTTGACTCAATCCCACATACACCGTCCTGCTGCCGTCAGCACTCACCAGAGCACCAAAACTGTCCTCATCCACAGCTAAAAATAGTCCCCAACAAACACACTATTTACTCCTGTTTGAGTGATGTCTGCTAGAAACTACAGTGTCCAACTGTTTTATGAAATTACTGAGCTTCTTTATACTTAAAACTATATGTTTTTAAGCCGCTTCTAAAGATTTAGGTCTTCAGTAGGAACCAGTAGACTTGGACCTGGTGTCACAGTCAGGGTTGGCGAGTCGGACTAACACATTTTGTTTTGGTCCTTTCACGGGACAATATGAAAAATGTAGAATAACATCAGCCTCATCCTTTAGTATCAGCAGTGTTTCATACGATTGGCCAGCTTCCAATATTAACCAAAATATGTTGACAAACTAACGTATCAGCCTAACCTTGCTTAATAAAGTCTATCTCTGACATAATCCTCTCCTCCTCTCTGTCCTCTAGCCTCAGCATCACAGCAACCACTCCCGCCTGTTAAAGAGATCCTGAAGGGCATTCTGAAGAAGATTCCCAAGAGCAAGCGCTTCGACCGTCTGGACTGGAACACGACTTCAAGGAGCAGGATAAGGGTGACGCTTGGAGTGCCGTTCATCTATCGACTATACCGATTAAAGAAAGCCCAGCTCCTGAAGGCCAAGTATGAGAATGTCCTTTGAGTTTTAGTAGTTTTCTCTGGTATTATATTCATTTTTTACATTTTGAATTTAAACCTACAGCTGTTTTTGTCATCTGTAGCTGATGCAACACAGTACCAATGAAGTATATTCCCAGTTAATGATGGCTCTCTGGTGCACCGAATACTGTGTCTGTTAGTTCTTCACTGGGAAAAATCTTTCTGGTGCACAGGAAGTGAGAGAAACAGCAGCAGTTTGAAATAATTGGTTAGTTAGCTTGAGCAGTGATGGCCACCATGACTGAACAGACAAAGCAAAGAGCGGCAGCTACAGAAACTGAGAAAAGAAGTAGTGAAAGATGTCACTGAACTGCAGATACAGCCTGACAGGTAAGCTTAGGGAAGCACAAAAACATAACAAAAAAACTGCTTCACACCAAAGATGCAGCCAAGAAAAACGTTTGACGTATTTCTAAAACAAAATGTGCATAGTTTTTTGACATCTGCATGGATTAAAAAGAAAGCATTCTCAGTTATATACAGGGTTTGTACGAAGTCTTGGAAAATGCTTAATATTAACCGTTGTGTTTTCAAGGTTAGGAATTTGCTTGTATTCGAATATACTCCTTGAAAAATGCTTTACTTTCAACATAATCTGTTGTTTCATTGACACAATCACTCATGTAAACCAAAAATCTTTTAATATTTGAAATGAAACGATCCCGTCGTCATATTTGTTTGTTGTCTCCTGGCATTTATAGTAACTATTTAGATGTGATGATAAAGGCTTCGAGAGTCTGGACATTTTTGGTTTAGGTACCTTAGAATGCTAGAAATGTGCTTGAATTTTACTCTTAAAAAGCTGTATGAACCCTGTATATAATGGAACTGTTTCTGTGCATCCAGTCAGACCCAGTACACTGTTGCTTTGTTGGACCGTTACTGCAAAGCCCTGGAGACGGCGGTTCAGATCTCCTGTCGTTACAATGTGCCCCCGCTCCCTGGACGGACCCTTATCTTGCTCTCTGAAAACATGTTGTGTGATGAGAGCTTGAAGCAGACAAAGGACTTCTGCCTCCCGCCAGACCCGGAGCAAAAAAACAATGAGGAGGAAGAGGAAGAAGAACAGGACAGGAGTAGCAAGAAGAAGGAGTCGGATGAAACACCCAGTACTTCTGTAAGGGCCTATTCTCTTCTGATTGACTGACATTTGAGCTTTTTCACTAAGTTTAAAAATAAATCCAACAACTCTAACCCAATTAGTGTTGTTTCAACTGTTGTATTTTTCCCCATTTTTACATTCCCTCAGTTGATGGAGGTGGCAGTTTTGCTCTCACTGATGATTGGCAGCAGTGCCGAGGACAGTCTGCTCTGCTTAATTGATTGGCAGCACTGTGAAGAAGTCAAGCTCAAGTCTGATGTTCTTTTGGAAAATGTCAGGACTGTGATGAAGCAAGTAAAGGTCAGGGCTTTTTGTATGGCATCCTTCTTGTGTTTCATATAATGAAAAAAAATGTTTCATCCTCTTTTAACTTGTCGTACCAGCATTCATTTTAGTTTTCATGTAGAGTGATTAAACAGAAGTGACGTACAAGAACTACGTACGTATTTTCTAATAAAGGAGCTTAGAAAAGCCTCTACCTTCAAAAATGAAATAAACTACGGACGACACAACTGAATGATATTTCTGCATTGTAGAATGACAGATGAGCTGTGTTTTGAAAGATGTTTCTGTTCATTGAATTTTGCCTTTTATTAATGAATATTAATGAATCTCTTTCACAGACATGTTCAAAGAAACCATCTGATGATCATGACAGCAATTACTTATCCACAATGCTCACCAAGAAAAACAAGGTTAGTTCATGTTTGTCCGATTATTCTCAGTTTTATGATTAAAACAGAATGAGATTAGTGGTCTTGAATGGAGAGTCAGAGCGTAATTTATTAAGTGCCTGATTTTCAGCTACTTTTCATCAATGACACTGCACGTCTTTGTTGATTAAAAGTCAAAAAAGGGTGAGAACTGCTGCTTTAGATGACAGTGCAAGATGCTTCCTTGTGATCCTGGACTTCATAAGCTTCTGTTTCTCAGGTGGACAACATCATCGTGCTGACTGACACCTGGACCTATCCGGAAGTCGAGTGGACCATCAACCACTACAGGAAGGAAGTTAACAACAAAGCTCTCACGGTGCAAATCTTCTTGACAGAGCGGTAATGCTGTAGCTGCTTTTACTTTTCTATCTCACAGACAGTGTTGGGAAGCTAAAGCTGCACTCACACCAATCACAGTGACTGGTGGACCTTAAAATGTTCCACTTCCTCTCTGTTTTCTAACCACATTCTTTTCAGCATAGACAGGTACTTTTTAATATTTGTTTGTTAACTTGCAGAAATGTAGAGTAAAGTAGACGTATTTATAGCCCCAAACAAAATGTACTAACATTTAGCTTTCAGCTTCTTTTCGTTTCTGTTTCTAACTTACCCTGAATGCATTTATTGTTGTATTGGCTACTTGCAGAGACTCAGAATACATCCCTGACAGGAACTGTGTGAAGCTGGCAGGCTTCAGTGAACAACTGCTGAGGTAAAATGTCTGGTTGCTCATTTTAATCCAAAAACAGATTCAGATGATTTATATAAATGTAAGAAATGTTAAGCCCAATGGCACTTTAAAGCAAATGCTTGGCTTTCTGATTATGGTGTATTGATAAAGGTAGGAACAAATTCATTTATTGTTTCAATGAGTTCAACATTTTAGGAAATCTGCGTATTTGCTTTCTTGCCTAAAGTTAGATGAGAAGATCAATATCACTAAATATGGAGCTGAGCCAGCAGCCGGTTAGCTTAGCATAGCACAAAGACTGTAAACTGCAGGAAACAGCTATTACACCTACGAGCACCTCTAAAGCTCCCTAATTAACACGTTATATCTTGTTTGTTTAATTCGTACAAAAAACGAAATGTTAAAACAACCAGGAAGTCACTGGTCCCGGCGAGGTGCTGGTGGGTGGATTTTGTTATCTTTTGGACAGAGCCAGGCTAGCTGTTTCCCCCTGCTTCCAGTCTTTATGCTAAGCTAAGCTAACCAGCTGCTGGCTGTAGCTTCATATTTATCCTACAGACATGAGAGTGGTACCGATCTTCTCAGCTAACTCTCGCCACGAAAGTGAATAAACATACATCCCATAATGTTTAACAATTTTATTAACTATGTGACCAGGTTTGTAGCAGAACGAGGATCATCCAGGCTGCTGGACCATGTGGAGCATTTAGACAAACTGCACAACATCCCACCACCAGAGGGAGCTAAAGGCCCTCAGACCACCAACAATGTTGTCCCAATACCAGCCAGCCCCAAGTTGAGGTAATTTTTATTTCGTGGCAAAGAATCAATTGTGAACAGTTTTCTAACTTGATGCTGAAGGTCTACTGTCCAAGACATTTTTTTTTTGCCTTTTCCTGACTAGTTTAACACCAACTCCTTCCTCTGTCCTCAGGTGGCGAGGTGTACGTGTGTTTATCTCCTCCACCTTCAGAGACATGCACGCTGAGCGCGACATCTTGGTGCGGAGCGTGTTCCCGGAGCTCCGGCGTCGTGCTGCGTCCCACTGCCTCTACTTGCAGGAGGTGGAGCTGCGTTGGGGTGTGACAGAGGAGGAGTCGGGGCGGGCCACCGAGCTGTGCCTGTCAGAGGTGTGTCGCAGCCAGATGATGGTAGCAATCCTGGGGGAGAGGTACGGCCTGGTGCCTCCCAAACCTGTCCTCCCTGACCTGCCGCAGTACAGCTGGGTAAGACTTGTTATTATGAAATAAAATTTAAGAATTAATAATGTGCTGAGTGCTACTTAAACATATAAATGGAATACCGTGCAAGAACCTGTTTTTTATTGAGATTAATTGGGATTAAAATTGGCTCACCTGAATTCTCCAGGTAAGTGCAGAACAAACAAAATTATTCATACTGCACTATTTTCCCATGAGGGTTAATTTTTACAGTTATGACGATAATAATGGAGCCTTAAATTAGATTAGATTCACATCTTTAAATGAAATGGAGTAAGTTAAGAGCACTACAAGTCAGTAAAACCAATTATTTTAATTTAGATTGACATAAGAAAAATGAACTAATCACAATCTTGATGGGACATTAAATAATCTGATGTTTGCTGATCTCTACCTGCGACCCATAGGATTTAAATCTTGTTATCCTTTGTTGTGAAGTTGGTCACCTGTTGCATCATAGATCAGTTAAAAATGAGAGAAAATTGAAATACAAGTAGGAAAACAAGATGAGTATTTTTTATTTATTTTATTTAACCTTTATTTAACCAGGAGTAAAAGACTCATTTCAAGAGTGTCCTGGCCAAGACAGGCAGCAGCACAAACAACAGAGTCACAGACATAAAACAAACATAAAACAAGATCAAATTACAGAATTATAAAATATCAAATCATTCTTCAACATTCAAAACATCTACAGCCGGATGTACCTGCGTCCAAGTCATTTAGAAGCACTTTAAATGCATCCAAGGAGACCAGCTCCTGAAGATTCAGGTGACTTTGCAGCTGATTCCAAGCCGGAGTCGCATACTTAAACGCCCATTTTCCCAGTTCAGTACACACTTGGGGGACAGTTAAAAGAAATTAAGTCCCGGGAGCGAAGACAATAACTTCCCCTACTTTGTTGTAGGATGTAGGCCCGTAGGTAGGAAGTAGTCCAAGAACAGTCTTATAAATAAAAGTATGCCAATGGTTAAGTCTACGGATGGACAAGGCAGACCATCCAAATACAAATGAATCTGTGCTCCATGGTAGACAGTATCCTTGTGTAGGCATTGTGAAGATGCATGCATGTATATAATGTCGCCATAGTCCAGCACAGACATAAAGTTGGCATCAACAAGTCTCTTTTTAGCCTAGAAGAAAAAGCAAGACTATAGAAACCCAATTTCAACTTGAGTCTTTTCACCAGCTGCTGAATGTGAGGCTTAAATGAAAGAGAGTCATCAATTATAATTCCAAGATATTGAGAGACAGATTCAGTGTCAGAGCCTTGAATAGTGGTGATAGATGGACGGTTCAGTGGCTTTGATTTTACATTTGAAAACATCATGAATTTTGTTTTGTCAGCATTCAAAACAAGTTTTAAATCACACAGGGTACGTTGTACAATATTAAAAGCAAGTTGTAGTTGACAAAGAGCCTGGTTTGTAGACGCAGAACAGTAGATCACAGTATCATCGGCATAAAAGTGGAAATTTACATTGGAAGCGTTTTGATTGAGACTGTATATAGTGAATAGTAGTGGCCCCAGGACCGATCCCTGGGGCACACCTTAGATACACCATGCGAGCTGGAAGTGATACTGTGCTAGATAGAAATGTCAGCAACTGGTGAAGTAACTATTATGTTATTATTAATCAACAGGCCAATCAAATATTGGTGATTTTGTGATATAGGGCATGAAAAATCTACCTACTCTAACTACCTGTAATACTGAAAGCGTGAAAGAAAATGATGTGTTCTTACATGTGAATTTGAATTTAAAATATTCTTTAAAATATTTAAAGAAGCATAATTTCGTTCTTTGTGAGCAGCTGGCGTCGGCCCCAGCAGGCCTGTCCATCACAGAGATGGAGATCCGCCAGTTTCAGGCTCTTTACCCCGACGCAGCACACCAGCGAATGTTCTGCTACCTCAGAGATCCAAACATCAACAAGTATACAATCCATGCTCACATTCACACATTGCAATTTGTCTAAACTTTTCTTTTTATACTCTTTAAGTTTGAATAAATTAGTCATTTAAATTAATTAAAATGTAGATATTTTTGTAAAGTGTTTGTGATTCCATTAAGTTGGTTTCAATGCTGTAATACTACACAGTTAGCTGGGAATCCATTTAGATGTTTTATGTTTTAATTTAATTTTCCTCTGTTGTTTCTCAGATCCGTTCCCGTGGCTTGGAGATCTGACTTTGTTCCTGAATCAAAGGAGGCCGAGTCTAAAATGGCCTCTCTGAAGGGAAGGATCCGGGCCAGTGAAGTCAAAGTCACTGAAAAGTTAGTCATCTCGGTCACATCCCTGCTGCACTAAAGCTGTGGTATTAAAACAATAGTTCACTATACTTTTATAATACTTCATTGTTAATTAAAAAAGTAGTATTTGTTAGACCGAATCTTTATTTTTTTGAAAAGCTGGCATATAGCATTCTGAAATGAAACCACTAAAAAATTATTTTAAGTGCCTTAGTTGAGCCTGCTTCTTTTCTTTCATAGTTACCCGTGTGAGTGGGGAGGCGTTGTGGAGGGGAAACCATATCTGAAAAACCTGGAGGACTTTGCCAAGGCCGTGCTGGAAGACCTGTGGATGGCCGTAGTAAAGCTTTTTGTGGAAGTTAGTTACTCTGACGATTCGATCAGTTTCATTTCCAAACTCCTCATTAACCAAACAATAGCCGTGTGAAACCAGCGGTGGAAGAAGTATTCAAATCATTTACTTATCTTATACCACACTATAAAACTACTACTTACAAGTAAAGTCCTGCATTCAAAATTTTATTAAAGTAAAAGTTTTAAAGTCCTCATTATGCAGAATGGCCCCTCTCAGTGTTGGATCATTATATTATTGGCTCATGATTAATGATGTATAAATATGTAAACTGTACTTCAGTTTTGTAGTTTGCTGAGGTGGAGCTATTTTCAGCTGCTTCATGTGCTGTTTTAATGTATAATAATGCATCTTTTATAAACTGCTCCAACAAGTCCATGTGTTTTGTATGTAAAATCTTAATCTGAAAAGTAACTATAACTGTTAAATAAATGTGTTAAAAGTACAATATTTGCCTCTAAAATGTAGTGGACTAGAAGTATAAAATACCCTAAAATAGAAATACTCAGGTAAAGTGCCTCAAAATTGTACTTTAGTTCTTTCCACCACTGTGTGAAACCACTAATTATAAATATATAAAACTCCTGATTTACCGTACAATCTCTACCCTTGGGGTTAGGGTGTTTTCTTTTGTCAACATAGCTAACATTCAGTAGATTACAAATAAACACCTCATTATTCTCCATCTGGCAGGAGGATGACGAGGCCGAGGCTGTGTCCAACGTGGCTGAGCAAGAGGTGCACCAGGGGGCGCTGCAGAGGCAGTTCTTCGGCAGGGCGAAGCTGCTGTCAGGGGCTGTCGAGATCGTGGAGCAGGTCCAGACCAAAGGAGGGATTATGGTGGTGGAGGGAGGACCTGGAGAGGGCAAAACTGTCTTCATGGTAAATTACTTAAAGGAATTCTATTTCATTCTATTCTTCTATCAGGAATTCTAACCTGTGGATTACGTGTATACAGTCAGATCCGTATAGGGGTTTGGACAGAATAATGAAGGCTCGCTTGTTCTTGAAAAGCTCCAAATATTGGAGAAACACTGACATGCCTGATTATCATTACTCTGATTTCAAGTTTGTTTGTTTTTCATTCAACTCTCAATATTAGCTGATGTGATGATGTCTTTTTGGTGGATTTTGATTTGACATGCAATGATAAGTTCTGCATGGTTTCATATAGGGCTGAAACTAATGGTTACTTTCATTATTTTTTTTAATCTGCCGATTATTTTCTGGATTCGTTGATTAATCGTTTGTTTAATGAAATGTCACGAAATTGTTACAATTTCTCAGAACTCAAGATGACATCTCGAAATGTCTCATTTTGTCCGACCAAGAGTCCAAAAGCCAAAGATTCAATTTACAATGATATTAATCCAAGAAGCTGGAATCAGAAATTTTTTGCCATTTTTGTTTGATAAATTTGATTAATTTTAATTCATTAAGCACCACAAACTGCACTGAACATTATAATTTAAACCTCCCTTAAATGTAGGATTTATTTCAGGACTGTTGTATTAGACTGCACTAGTTTTAGCTAGGTGTACCTAATAAACTGAGTGTAAATTCTCTACATGGGGAACATTGCTACCCATGTGTATGTCTCTCCACACAGGCTGCTCTAGCAGACGCCCTCAGGACTGGAGTTAAGTCCAGGAGAAACCTCGTCTGTGATGTCATCTCCTACTCTACGGCTGCCAGCCAATCAGCACGCTCTGTGGAAAACCTTCTTCTATGCCTCGTTCGCTGGTTGAGGGAGATGAAAGATACTGAGGACGACTCGCCTCTTCCCCATTCTTACAAGTAGCTATATTTTGAATTATCCTTAAAATATTAAGTCATATTGCCTACTCACTAACAGCTGTTGCCTTTCCTTTAATAATTCTTGATCACAGAGATTTGCTGGCAGACTTTCACTCCAGTTTGAGTGACATGAAGAAGAAAAATCCTCTGGTGCTGCTGGTCGATGGGGTGGATCTTGTCCGAGATGGCAGAGGTCAGCTCTGCTCTGACTGGATACCACAGCAGCTTCCACCGGTCAGTTACGTGGATAGAAAACTGACTATTCTAGTGAGGTGCTGGCTCGCAGACATAAAAAAAAAAAAGAGAGAGAGAATAAGATAACTCAGATGAATTTATTTGAACTTAATAAGATTGACATTTCTTCAAACTGCCAAAACGTGGATCTTTATTAAAAAAAAAATTGGCTGACTTTTTCCCTCCAACTCACCATGTATGTTTATGGGATTAGTGTTAGCTTATTAGTTAGTGTTAGCCCGAGCAGCTCATCTACATTTATATACACTGGTTGCCTTGTTTATGGTTGAATTACAGTAAAGCTATTTTTCTCTTTTTCATGTCAGGGTGTTTGTTTGGCAGTGAGCGTCACATCCAAAGCAGCTCTGTTACAAACCCTGGCCAAGAAAAGAAGCACTGTCCTGTTTGCCCTGGGACAGCTCACCATGCCGGACCGGAAGGACATAGTTCAGAAGGGACTGGACACCTTCGGGAAGAAACTCAGTGACTCTGCATTCAACAACCAGGTTCTTCTGATATGTCAGATATATTTGCACCGTAGACATCACAGTGTTCACGTTTGCCATTGATACTCAGCAGTTTGCCCTACACTCTTTAATGTTTTCTAAGTTTGTCTTTTTTTTTTCTAAAACTATGCTGTGTCTGCTTGTCCAGCTCCAGACGCTGATAATGAAGAAGGGAGCAGTGAGTCCTCTCTACCTGCGCCTGGCCTGTGAAGACCTGAGGAACTTTGCCTCCTTTGATAAGGTTTAATATCACTTTTTCACTTCCACTATCATATTACTGGTTGTATTTCCAGTGTTGGCTGTGGCAGTGCTATTTATTGGCTTACATTACAACATGAAACACCAGTATAGAAGCTGATAACAAAGAAAATGTTAATGACAGAGATTTGCTAGCGGCATGCTAGCAGCTCTGTGAGCCTGTACTCTACATTGGCATGCTAACATGCTCATAATGATAATGATAGTATAGTTATTTAGCAGGTATCGTGTATTAACATTTGAACTATACACAAAGTACAGCTGAGGCTGATGGGAATGCCATTAGTTTTGCAGATATTTGATCATAAACTAAAGTATTAGACAAAATTTCTGCTAGCATGGCTAAAAAAGATGCAACGTGCAGTACATGACAGCTGGTGACATAATGATTGATAAAAGGAAGATTTCCATTTATATATTTTGAACATACGGTATATTGTTGCAATATACTTCTTTGTCTTTGTGTCTTAGTTGAAGGAGAGCCTCCAGGGCTTGCCTCAGTCTCTCAGCCAGTTGGTGCAGGACTGCCTGGACAGACTCTGCTCGCAGTACAGAGGCATGCTGGGACTCCACTGGGCCCTGGCAGCACTCACAGTCAGCTCCACTGGTAAGAGAAGTCAAGTTTTTAGCATTGTTTTTAACCTTTATGGAGTACTAGATTGGGTTGATTGGTAGGAAGTGCAATACAGCGAGTGCTAGAATATTTAAAGGGCTGTTATAACCGAAGCGGTAATTTGCTTAACATTTTCTCCTCTTGATCGACAGGCCTGAGGGAGAGAGACTTGTACTCTGTACTGAACACATGCAATGACCTATCCTCACGGGGCGGACAGGTCACATGGCAGCAAGCACTGCATCTGTCCAGGAAGCCCAAAGAACGCACTCCCATGGCAACTTTCACCCGCATAGTGCAGAGTTTACAAAGGTATGGATCTTATATGAGTTAAAAGCGGTGAAAAAATCCAAGAAGTAGGGATGCTGGGAAAAATCCCGTTATCCGGGACAATAATCTCCCTCAGTTGACTTGTGAAAATCTCTGACAAGCTGTTACAATAACCAAAAGTATTCTTGCACCTATCCACCACAGTGAGTGTAGCAAGGGTCTGTTTTTATCTTTACTCTCCTGCAGTATAATTTGCAGTAATGTTAGTTTGTTTTATTTTAGGATTTTTGTTTTTATTTTTCCAAAACATATTGATCTTTTCGCTAAAACTGAATACACTTAATCATTAATATTTGATCCCTATTTTGACCACCAAAAGGGTTCATACTGATTGTGCTTTTATAATTCTGCCATGTTAGCTGGGATAAGAAACAGTCTGTTTAGATACAGTATACTGAGGTGTGAGTAGAATTATAGACAACAATCCTAAAGGAGGAGATATTTAACCTATTTTGATCCTTATCTGCAGTCTGATTGGTCTGTCTCATTGCCATGACACTGACGACCTGCTGGCTCTGACCAATCCGGAGGTGAGGAGGGCCTTTGAGGACTTTCTCCTCCCAACAGAAAGTGACAGAACCAGAGCTCACCTCGTACTGGCAGGTAAAGTACACACAGGATGTTTTTAATACAGTATTAACAAGTATAAGTCCCTGTATATTTCAATTAGTCTTGTATCACTATACTGTCTCTTTATACAGCTCATCTGTGGGCACTAGCCGACCCGCAGGGTGCAGATAACTTTCTGCACTGTGAGGCCGACTCCGTCATGCACCTGCCTTCCAACCTGGTTAGTCATCTTCCATCACAACCCATAACATAAAAACTATACAACATGTACAAACTAAATAAGTCTCCTGGAATACAGCAAGCACTATATATGTATTCACTAATACAATCTCATCAGTCGGTTTTTGAATTGAGAAGCAATCATAAATCCAGCTACACACTGAACGTTACATGTACTCGCTTTATTCAATCAAAAGTTCGGTAGACCGACATCAGGTATAACTTAATTGAGGTTTCTATTAAATCTTTCCTTCCTACTCTTACTTTCTGGTTCCTTCTCCATTTATAGAATTTTTGGTTCTACATTTCATAATTTTGACTTTATGGTGTGCAAAAAGATTATTGGATGTTTTTAAGTGTTTGTCAAGCTCTTGATTGTGTTTGAACTTGAACTTTGTACTTAGGCTCAAACGAAATGCTCGCTCAGGACAATTAGCTTGTACAGAGAAACTTTATACATCCTGGTCAAAAACATCCTCCAGAGAACCACAGTCACTCATGATATTTACTGTAGATTTTAACACCTGGCTGACTTTATTTGGTCAGATTCAAAGTGGCCAACTGGAGGTGCTTCATTCCCTGCTCTCCAACTACTACTTCCTGTATGCTAATGTGCACCACGGCCTCTTGCACCATCTCCTGGAGACCTACAGCTCGTATGGTGAGTATGCATGATGATACTGTGTGATGGATGTGAATGGATGCTTTTTAAATGGTTCTTCCTTTAATCCTTCACATGTTTTCAATTAATTTGAAATTGTTGCAAGGGCAGGTTAACTCAGCAAACCTTTCTTTGATAAATTCTAAGTTTTGTATCCTGTGAAATTTTGCCTTTCCTGTAGATGACAAGCATAAGTCTGCACCCTCATGTAAGTGCTTACAAATACATAACTCACAAATTCCTGCCAAGTGCGTTTTATACCTTCTTCATACAAGTTTCTCTTTGTGCTCTCAGCTGGCCTCCAGGCTTGTCTAGAAGACTGCCGGAGTTTCCTGCTGCGTCACGCCCCCCTGCTCTCCTCCTGGCCGGCTCTTTTCATTCAGCAAGCCCTCAACGAGCCACCTGAGACCTCTGCCCACACCTGGGCACAAGGCCTGGTGGGAAAAGGAGGGGTCCAGGTAGTTGAGTGGTTAAACAATGACCATCAGATTCTTCAGGAGACCAGGTAAGCAGGTTGTCTGCAAGCTGGTTAGAAGAAGAGTAAGAAGTGTTCCCTAAATCCACTATTGAGAATGAATTTGGAGAGCTTTAAGCCATCAGGTTATTTTGTTTTCATTCAGAGGTAACCTTTTTTTTCTCTCTTTCTAGCCTTTTATGTTTAGTGTTTAATTCAATATTGATATATAGGAATGTGTTGATGGTCTTTTGTTTCCTCACAGCGAGCTGGTGTCGACCTTCTCCTCTGAACCGACCTGTTTGGTTTTGAGCTCGGATGGAGAGCTGATGGTGGTTGGCACTGGACAGGGAATGCTGCATTTCATCAACACAAACACCGGACAGGTATGAACACATTTTCCAGTGGAAATATACTTTTTTTTTGCCTCCCTTCAGTGTGTTCTTCATCGTGTCACTTCTTCATGTCTTATAGTGGTGGTTTGTATTCTTGGTTTCCATTTAGCACATGAGTAGCAATCCTGACCAACTGTAGACTTCAGTTCAGTCAGTACATCTACATGCACACAACAAATCAGGTTGCACAGAAAATCTGACAACACGTTTACATGCACTGTTGTAACCTGGTTACTTTAAATTCCATCCAATATGTGTGTAAATGCAGCAGGTCAGTAATCAGATTTCTCCCCTAAGTCTTTTTCATGCACATGCACACATGTCAAAACCAAAACCAGATTGGGTTTCTGTAATCCCCTACCCCGATTACGGAAACCAGGTTTCATGTATACATGATGTTTAAAAAAAATCTGATTCCTGCAGAAATTGATTGTAGTGCATGTAAACAAACTAAGTGTAAATATGTCTAAAAATGACTGTTCACTTGTCACACATGCTTAGAAACAAAAGCTACAAAAATGTCTAATGTCAACTCTCTCCCGGCTGTGAACAGGAAGTGAAATCGCTGGTGAGCAGCTGTGACGGCATCTCAAGCTGTGTCTTTCTTAAAGATGGACATCTTGCTACCACCTCCTTTGATGGACGAATAGAGACCTGGGACATCAAGAACGGCTGCAGGTGAGAGGAGGGTTGAAAGTAAAATCCTGTTGGATTCATGTTTTTCTTCAGATATAGCACAGGCTAATGATGTTTGAATTAACTGACTCGTGTTTCTTCTCCTTGCAGGACTGCTCTTATTGATGCCCACACTAATGTGATAACAGCAAGTTGTATCACTGCAGACAGGAAGCACCTTGCAACTGTGTCTCTGGACTTCATGCTGAAAGTTAGTCTTGAACAAATCAGTAACTTGTTTTCTGGTGTTTCTTTATTCTGCAATTTCTTGCTCCATTTATTCTGTATGATTTTAAATAGCTGTTATTTTTAATTTGATTTCATTTGTTGCAGCTAATGGGGATCTAAATATCTATAATAGAATTTACTGCTATGGAATTACGCTGTCATCTATTATTAAACTTACATGTCACTTGAACAGTCAGCGTTATCCATCCTTAAGTATGCTGACCGCATTTTTTAACGAACTTTTCAGGTGTGGTCCTCTACCAAAGGTCACGAGGTAGCGGCCCTGCTCAGCCCCAGCCCTTTGAACTGTGTGACCTTTGACCCCGAGGGTCACCTGCTGGTTGCTGGTTGCTGGAATGGCAACGTGATTGTGTGGAACTGGCTCCAGAATAAAACTCTAACGGTGAGTTACCATGAGGAGGAGCCAAAGAAATGGTCATATAGGGAGTTAAAGTCAGCTTAATGCCCACTCTTTCAAATTAAAAACAATAATTTTGAAACTGTAACGAAAGATAACAAAAAAAACAAGATAATAGGATTGACACTTTAAAGGGAAACGTATAAAGCATTTTGTGGCTGCAGAGGGAGCTGTGTAAAATCTAATAATTGCCTCATGTGATGTCACTTGAGTCAGTGTCAGTTGAGTCTGAAGACTACAAGTTTGAAAATGAAGAAAATCTGCGGTTGTGGAGTTAGAAAGAAGTTATCTTACCGATCCTCTGTAGCCCGCTCCTCATCTCTGTTGGAGGCTAGAGGCTCCAGGCTACATTAGCCTCTACTAGCATAACACACCCAAATCTCCAACCGACCTCTTGGTGGTCAAGTTGTATTGTGGGTAATGTAGGCGGCAGGTTTTGACAAGGAAGAAGAATGTGTGGAATAAACAAGAACGATATCTCTGGTTCTGCTGCATCAATTTGACCTTTATTTAACTGTCCATTGTATATCCAACAATGTTATAGGAGTGCGGTGCTAAATCTGTGGAGTACTCTTGTTTTAAATACAACCACTATTTCTCTTCTGTCTGTTCCCTCAGTCTCTGTCCGGTCACCAGCACTCGGTGCGCAGTCTCTCCTTCTCTCCCTCCTCCTCCATGCTCTGCTCTGGCTCTGTGTGTGGGGAGGTCAGGGTGTGGTCAGTGCCCACCTCAACCTGTGTGGGATGCTTCCAGGCTCACTTAGGAGCCACGGAGGCCCTCACCTTCCTGGATGAAGGGAGCATGCTGCTGAGCGCCGGCTCTGATCACACGGTGAGGCATCACTGCCTGTACATGCTCAATCTGGATCAGAGAAATTAAACTTAACTCTGCAAGCCAGAGTGGCTGGATTATAATAATAATATACTTACTGCACTACTTTACTGACTTAATAACTATTTAATCAAAAACAAACATTTTTACACATTTGTAAGACTGGAATATGTGTTCTCCTAGGTACACAAATGCAAACAATGTGTTTGTTTCCCCAAAACTACAGCTGAACATTGAGGCTCAGATCAAAACATGTCAGCCGCATTGCAGTCTTTTTTTGAGACAGATCACCCAACTAAAATTCAAGTGCATCTGCACCCGTTTCCTCTTATCGTCACTTATTTGGAAATGAATAGCCTCCTTTTTCTCTGTGTCTTCTTGTCCTTCTGTAAAACAGCTCCAGCTCTGGTCAGGGGGACTCGGACGTTCGGTCACTACATTGAAAAGTGACGAAGTAAGCTCCTTATTTATCTTGTGTGCAAGTGTTGACTTCATGTTCATCCATTTCACCTGTCGTTCATGCTATAGCCTGTGTGTAAATGAACAGTTAGGGCATGGTTAAAAAAAGAGTAATGTCTACTGCTTCAGGTGTAAAACAGTTTCATTAAAACAGTTTTTGCTTGCTGTAATCATCCTCCTGTTCATGCTGGGTATTAAGAGATGCCTTCCTAACACGATTTCAATGTAAGAGATGAGGAATTGTGTATTTTTTCACATATAGCGCACAATTTTCTTTCCTAATTGATCCTCTCATTTGGACTTTTAGTGCGAGCTGGAGCCTCCTCTGAAGAAACAGAAGTCTGTGACCTCTGAGCCCGCTGCTCTGTGTGTGGCTGTTAATGGAGACTATGCTGCTGTGGGATACCATGGTGACGGCATCAAACTCTTCACTCTTGACTCAGGTGTGTTTATGTGCTAGGAATGTAAAAAAATCATATTTACTAGATTGATTCACTGGAAGACCCCAATCTGACAGAACAAATACTGACATGCAGATGACGCCGAAAAGAAAAATGAGAAGGAATGGCTTCAAATTCTTAAGTCCTATCAAACAACCTTGTAATTTAACAATTTACAGGGGTCTTTGTCTATATAGCTGCAGTCACATAATTATTCTGCAACTTAAACATTTCACCAGGACCAAAACTTAACAGAGTGAAAAAAGCAACCTTGATTCAAGGTTTTTGTAGCTTTTCCTCTGTTTTCTAATTTTATTACTTTTATTTCTTACTCTTATATTGTGTCTGTATTTTCTGTCATGCTTGTGTCTTTTACTGTGTAGTACTTTTACATCAAGTACATCTGCTCTGCTCCTCCATGAATTGCCACCTTAACGCGGTGGAGGAGTTTGGGTGCCCCTGTGACCCTGGGAGCAGTGTTATCTGGGGCGTTAGCCCCTGGTAGGGTCTCCCAAGGCAAATTGGTCCCAGGCCAGACTAAGAGCGATTCACAAAACCCCGATGGATAGGCCTAAAAGGAGCTGCAGCACCTCGCCCGGAAAAGGGAAACCGGGGCCCCCCCCTGGAGCCAGCCCCGGGGGGGGAGCTCAATGGCGATCGTCTGGTGGCCGGGCCTTGACCCATGGGGCTCGGTCGGGCACAGCCCGAAAAACCAACATGGAGCCGCCACCCTGTGGGCCCGCCACCTGCAGGGATAGGCATCGGGGTCTGGTGCAATGTAAGCCGGGCGGCAGGCGAAGGCGGGGACCTGGGCGTGCCAATCCTCTGCATCACAGACTGGCTCTAGGGACGTGGAACATCACCTCTCTGGCGGGGAAAATAGCCGGAGCTGGTGCGGGAGGTGGAGCGGTACCAGCTAGATATAGTTGGGCTCACCTCTAGGAGTTGTGGTCTGAAGGCCGTCGGTGCCTGTCGAGGCGGCAACCTAAGAACCCGCTGGTGGACACCAGCGGTGAAGGAAGCCGTCAAGCTGAAGAAGGAGGCTTTTCGGGCTTGGCTGTCCCAGAGGTCTCCTGAAGCAGCAGACAGGTACCGGGAGGCCAGAAGGGCTGCGGCTTCGGTGGTTGCCGAAGCAAAAACCCGTGTGGGAGGAGTTTGGGGAAGCTATGGAGAAGGACTTTCGGTTGGCCTCAAGGAGGTTCTGGCAAACCGTTAGACGACTTAGGAAGGGAAAGCAGGGCTTGGCCCAGGCTGTGCTCAGCAGGGGAGGAGAGCTGCTGACCCAGACTGGGGAGGTTGTCGAGCGGTGGAAAGAGCACTTTGAGGAACTCCTGAACCCGACCAACACGTCCTCTGTGGAGGAGGCAGAGTTTGAAGACTTGGGGGAAGACTCAACCATACCCCTGGCAGAGGTCTCCGAGGTAGTCAAAAAGCTGAAGGCTCTGGACATTGTTGGCAGATGGGTGGTGGTTCCCATTTTTAAAAAGGGGGACCGGAGGGTGTGCTCCAACTACCGGGGGATCACACTACTCAGCCTCCCCGGGAAAGCTTATGCCAGGCCGATTGTCGAACCTCGGGTCCAGGAGGAGCAATGCGAATTCCTTCCTGGCCGTGGCACAGTGGACCAGCTCTTTACCCTTGCAGGGCTGCTGAGGGTTTCATGGGAGTTTGCCCATCCAGTCTACATGTGTTTTGTTGACTTGGAGAAGGCTTTCGACCGTGTCCCTCGGGTGGTCCTGTGGGGGGTACTGCGGGAGTATGGGGTACCAGGGCCACTGCTACAAGCCATCCGGTCCCTGTATGACCAAAGTGAGAGCTGTGTCCGCATTCTCGGCACAAAGTCAAACACGTTTCCAGTGGGTGTTGGACTTCGCCAGGGCTGCCCCTTGTCGCCGATTCTGTTTGTGATATTCATGGACAGGATCTCAAGGCGGAGCCAGGGGGAGGAGAGTGTCCAGTTTGGTGACCTCAGAATTGCGTCTCTGCTCTTTGCAGATGATGTGGTTCTGTTGGCTTCATCAGGCTGTGACCTTCAGCATGCACTGGGGCGGTTTGCAGCCGAGTGTGAAGCGGTTGGGATGAGAGTCAGCACCTCCAAGTCCGAGGCCATGGTTCTCTGCCGGANGGTGGATTGCCCCCTTTGGGTTGGAAGTGAGCTGCTGCCCCAGACGAAGGAGTTCAAGTATCTCGGGGTCTTGTTCACGAGTGAGGGTAAAATGGAGCGTGAGATGGACAGGCGGATTGGTGCAGCATCAGCAGTAATGCGGACGTTGTACCGGTCCGTTGTGGTGAAGAAGGAGCTGAGCCGGAAGGCAAAGCTTTCGATTTACCAGTCGGTCAACGTTCCAACCTCACCTATGGTCATGAGCTTTGGGTAGTGACCGAAAGAATGAGATCGCGGATACAAGCGGCCGAAATGAGTTTCCTCCNAGTGTGAAGCGGTTGGGATGAGAGTCAGCACCTCCAAGTCCTAGGCCATGGTTCTCTGCTGGAAAACGGTGGATTGCCCCCTTTGGGTTGGAAGTGAGCTGCTGCCCCAGACGAAGGAGTTCAAGTATCTCGGGGTCTTGTTCACGAGTGAGGGTAAAATGGAGCATGAGATGGACAGGCAGATTGGTGCAGCATCAGCAATAATGCGGGCGTTGTACCAGACCGTTGTGGTGAAGAAGGAGCTGAGCCGGAAGGCAAAGCTTTCGATTTACCAGTTGGTCTACGTTCCAACCCTCACCTATGGTCATGAGCTTTGGGTAGTGACCGAAAGAATGAGATCGCGCATACAAGCGGCCGAAATGAGTTTCCTCTGAAGGGTGGCCGGGCTCACCCTTAGAGACAGGGTAAGGAGCTCGGACATCCGGAGGGAAATATTAATCAAATCAATCAGATAATTAACATAAATAACCTACTGTATATATCGTAGTGACTGATGCAAAAGCATGTACTTGAATCTTGAACCCAACTGACCTTTAATTCAAGTCACCTCGTCTTATTTCTTTCCTAACACTCCTGTCTCCCTCCATCCTGTATAAATATGGCACAAAATGAAGATGACCATAACTGAGTGACCATAACTGTCTTTATTTTGATCGTAGGTGAGAAGATTTGGGCCTCCAGGAACCTTGATGTGTCCGTACTGTGCCTGCTGTGGGTCATTCTGGACGCAGAGAAGAGCGAGCCTGAGCTGCTGGTGTCCGCAGGAAGTGACAAACGTCTGAGGGTCTGGAAGAGAGAAGAAGGAGAGGAGGGAATGCTGGGAGGCCTGAAAATGTTGGGAATGTTTGGTGTGCAACAAGGAACCATCCTGGCATTAGCACAAAACTCCACATACCTGGCTACAGCTTCAGGTAAGTGTTGTGGACCTAGTGTTTTACAGAAATGTCCTTAAACTTAAAGGAGAAATAAATGTTGTAATGGTTAGTAGGTGCTTTTGCCAGTCTTCTCTTCTTAAAACATCACACTTTCTGTCTATTTTATTATTTTCCGTTCTGGATTTCCCTTTGAATTAGATAACTTCACCATTGTTCTGTGGTTGCTGAGCGATCTGGCCCTCGACCCCTGCGTTGAACCTCATGCATTTCTGAGGGGCCACAATGGAGGAGTCACCTGTCTGGCTTTCAGCCCTGATGGTGGACAGCTGCTATCCGGTGGAAAAGATCAGGTACATTTGCTTGTGCTGTAGTGTAACAATATCCGAATTTTGTTTTTGATACGAACACTGACTGTATTAATGCAAAACATTTGCTGCACATGGACTTTTATTCAGGGGTTTTGTTATGCTTGCCGTAGGGTTGGACGATATGTCACAATATTTGACCGAGTGTCCTAGTCCCATTGTTGCAAATCAATTAGCAGCACTGCTTTATGGCAATATTGGATTTTTATGATTTTTGCATCAATGTAATGAAGTTCCTTTGCTGGATTAACCAACAACAGTCATTCCTGTCAGTTTTTTTATTCATCAGCTGTCTCTCAATTAATTTTCTCTCAAATTTACTATATCACGATATACTTCCAATTTATTAGGTACACCTAACTAAAACTGTTGTCTAATACAACAGTCCTGTAATAAATCCTCCCTTCATGAAGGTTATAATGTTCAGTTTTTGATGAAACTGTTTTAGAGAGGTGTTGATTCACCAGTAGGCTGCAGTTTGTGGTGCTGTTGAACTGTGTTGCATTATAACAGAGAGGTGTTGCTGTTATTTAGTCTGCCCTCATTGATATAAATACTTTAGGATTGGTCAGTATAACGCAGTACTGACTTTGTTTCAGGCCCTGATGGTGTGGGATGTGAGTGTGTCTCCGGCAGTTCTCTCTAAGTCGCTCCCTCACTCTCACAGAGACTGGATCACCAGCTGTGTTTGGACTCCAGACTGTGTGGTAAATCTTCTAATAGTTTTTATTGAGAGTATTTCAAGCATCATTCCATTTTTACACCCTAGACCTTTCTCATTATTACTCTTTTTCATATATTTTTGCAAATATGTAAGCACAAACTGAAAGAAATAAAAAATACAGAGCAAAATAAAACATACAAACAAAAAACAGGTAAAGAGATGATGGGAACTAGAATAAAGACAACTTGTTTGAAGCACAAAAAAACATCACATTCATTGATTTCCTTTAGATGGCAATGGTAGGGAAATTATTTCGTCCATTATCTACACCCTAAAAAATTATAAAGTAAAATAGCCGGGTTCAGTGGCACTAAAGTATTGTATGCATTTATCCCAATATGACTGAAATCTGCTTACTTCCAGCTTTAAAGCAAAGGTAAATTTCTCCATTACATAAATATCCTTCATAATTTCAATAAAGGCTTGTAATATAGGCGGTTCAGGCTGTAACCATTTTCTTATTGTAGTTTTCTTACTTGCAGTCAAAATTCCTTTAAAAAATACTTGGTAAATCTTCATTACATTTTTGTAAACCAAGAAA
The DNA here is from genome assembly GCA_002120245.1 of Maccullochella peelii. Classification (NCBI taxonomy): domain Eukaryota; kingdom Metazoa; phylum Chordata; class Actinopteri; order Centrarchiformes; family Percichthyidae; genus Maccullochella; species Maccullochella peelii. The sequence continues at coordinate 82,700 of LKNJ01003205.1, read as the reverse complement.
TGTAACTAACCTGAGTTACAGGGCTATTACCTGAGAGAGTCATATGACTGTACTGTGTTATTTACAGCACTATTGTGTTTCCGTAAACTTGTCTTCATCAGCCTCCCTTTTCTGTTCCAGATTAGCTCTTCAAACGATGGGAGGCTTTGTTTATGGGATCTGCAGGCGGGCCAACGTCTCAGAGAAATCTCCTGGAAGAGTGCTCTTACATCTGTCTGCTGTCTGGTGAGCAAATTATACATCTACCTATCTATCAGAGAAAATAGAGTATGTATTCTTTACTCTTCTCCTGAAAAACCTTTCGCCAAGCATTTCATTGGAGTAAAGAAAAGTGAGACTTGCATGTAGTAAAACCTGTTGACTTGGTGTTTGATGTTTCTGTGTGCAGGGACAGTATGTGGTGGCCGGCTGTGCAGAGGGAGTGCTACATGTTTGGACCTGGGAAACAAACACAGAAATCTGCCACATTGCTGCACACAAGCAACGTATACACCACTGCTCTCTCCTACCAAATACAGGTAAATGAGTGCACACATACATGCACTATTTATTTCATATTGTACAATATAATGACTTATTTTGATATTGATAGTTTTAACTTCTGCCTTGTTTTTAAGACAAGAACAAAGACGCGAAGCCAGAAGAAATGACTGTTCTCACTGCGTCTGATGATGGCACAGTGCAGCTCTGGAAACCACTACAGGTCTGTCGGCCACAATGAAATGGGAAAGTGGTTTTAAAGAGTTTTCCCCCATATAATTCAATATTTCTGTCATATTAATGTACATCATCTTTAGTTTTAGTCTAGATGCAGAGCAAAAATGACTTCCTTAGGGTTCTTGACCAAAATTAAAGAGTGGACACTGTCACTTATCTTTCCTGTTTTTATCTCCTCGCTCACATTCTGTACCTTTACGTACAGGTGGAGCACTTCAGCACCTTACAGGGTCACAGCGGTGCAATATGTGGAGTTGTTCGCAAAGAAGGAATCCCAGAATTCCTCACTGTTTCTGAAGACTGCTCATTGCGATGCTGGACATGGACAACAGGTAATACTTTATATTCTGCCTTTATATAATACCATTAAAAAAAGAAAATGGTTCACAGTGGATGCTCTATCAGTGTGCATTCATTAAATGCATTGTTAAATCTCTGTTTTGTTAATGCACTAACCCTACTTAAAATGATTTTTAGTTTCCTTAATATACTGTATACCTTATACCTTCTGCATATACAACTGATAATATTGTATATGGGGGGTTAACCCGAAAAATGACGTTGTTAGTCCTTTTTTTGTTTTTTAGCCCCGAGTAGTGTCTTCAGTTATTCCTTTCAGGCTGCATTCGGCCCAAAAAACCTTCACTAATAAGGTAGAGCAGCTTGTATATTGCCTGAGAAGCATAGTCCAGGGCAAAATAAGTCAGTAAAGCACTCGCTGCTGCTCATGCTCACTGCTTTGGTGCACGGTGAGTCAAACATTCTTATCACCTCAGATCTTCTCTCCTCTGGGGTGTGGTGTCACAATGTTCCATGTCAACCACATCATTTTAAAACAGCCCTCTTCTGTATTTATCAATAGTCACCTGATGCTGCTCAGTGAAGGAGACAGTTCCTGGTTAATATATGGTGTGTGACCTTTCCAGTTCACGTCTGTGTTCTGTCTTTTCAGACGGTCTTCCCAGCCAGAGAGGTCCAGTCACAGCCCTGTGCTTCTCTCAGATAGATGATTTGGTTCTTGCTGGCTATGATTCCGGTTTGCTGGAGTTATGGCAGCACAACACTGTGGTTGGCCACAAACAGGTGAAGACATGCACAAGAAAAAGGGATGTATACTGGACACATGTATTGTGTTTGTGTTTGTGTAATCACACGGTGTGTCTGTTTGTGTGTGTGTGACAGGCTTCAGACAGCATCATCACAGCGATCTGCTGCATGCCCGAGAGCCAGTTTGCTGTCAGCTACATGAAACTTAATGTTGATGTGTGGAAGCTGGTGTGGAATCAACAGCACAGCACCGCGAGGTAAACAACAGCAAAACAGTCACACAACTAAGCTACCATACGGGACCTACACTATCCTCCATTTTTGTTATCTTGCTTTTTAAACATTTGTTTAGTCAGAAGTTATGAACAAATTCTCATTTGCAATAAAGACCCAGGGAAACAACACAAGAAAGCAACAGAACTAGTTGAGTAAATTGACTTACTTTACACAGCTTGGGTGACAGCGAGCTCTACATGTCTGTCCCAGCCTACGTGCACTTCCTCCCCTGTGCCACTGATGACGATAACAATAATAACACAAAGTTACAAAGAGCTTCACGTGGCTGAACCAGGATTTAATAAATAAAACATTTCAAGACTGCAATGAGGCAAATAAAATCAGACAATTAAAATAATACAAAAATAAAATGGAACCCAACCCTGTGCCAAAGTTAAGTGATATTGTTTTGAAACTCATCTGTGAACTGTGTTGAGTTTCAGAACACATGGAGGTAAAATGGGGATCTGAGAGTGTTGTTTCCATAGAGACTTAGATTAACACACACTAACCCGTGCCGCTCGGCCCTGTGTTTCTGTTTCTCCCAGCCTGGTGAAGGTGACCACGTACACAGTGGCAGAACCAGTGGTCCGCCTCAGCTACTGCTCAGTCCTGATCGGTGTGACATACAGTGGAACAATACTTGACGTCGCATTCAATGACGACGAAGACTGGTCCCTTTCAGTCACTTGGTAACACTACATATAGTGTATATGTGACACAAAACTCACTTCTTCCTGAAATGGCCTTAAGTTTTCAACATCATTATGTATATTTTAGTTTTGACTTGTTGAATTGAGACAGAGGAATGTTAATTAAATCAAACTGTTTATGGCGGAGGTGATCAGAAGGTTTTGGAAACTGTCTAGAATATTGCTGATGAGGAAATTGTCTGCCGATGTTTGTCACTTTTGAGAAAATATCCTGATTACATTAGTCCTAAATGATCGCTCTAGTTATCTGAAACTGATAACTGAACTTGTGTATTTGTCTTTATTGCAGTTGGCAGCAAAATGTCCGAATTTTGGGGATGGTCCGTAACGACGAGAAAAGCATGTGGCTGGTGGGCGAATCAGAGGGAGTAGTTAACATTGGCTTCATTGTAAGTTTTGCCCACTGATCTCTAAATAATACAAAAAATCCAAGAACACTAAACTAATACTCTAAAAATGTTTTTTGTAGCTCTTGGATTTTTTCATGAAAAGAAAATGTATATTATTGTCAATTAAATAACACTACCTGGCATAAACTTTACAGAAAAAAATTCTTTGACCAGAACAGAAATTCCAGTTTAGATTCCTGTGACATTCGTTTGTTAGACAAAAAGGAATTGTTCTCCTAAGCAGTAAATGCTGATGCCTCTGTCCTCTCTTTGTTCAGTTTGCCATGGGCCCCAAAACTACTCTCAATTCAACTTTCAGCCGCATGACCCTAAAGGCCGACGATGAGGAGAAGAAGAAGAGCCTGATCACAGCTGTAACTGTGGACAAAAGTACTAACATCTATTAGTAATACTGTGTAAACTGCAGCTGTTACAAGTACTACTCTTACTTCAAGCATAACCATAGTTACAATAGCTACTTCTGTACCTGTCAGCTTTTAATTTGTTTGTTTTGTCGTGTGATTATCCAACGTGTGTTGCATGTTCTTTCAGAATTAGTTGTGTGTGGAGACGTGAAGGGCAACATGTGGTTCCTCCGGCTTCCAGAGCTTTCATCGTGGAGCAGCAGAAAACCTGTAAGAGCTGCGAGACTCTTGACTCTGAAACAGAACATGAGAGACTAATGTAGATTTTTACTGTATGTTGTAACATTTAGTAAAAAACACAGCATTTGCTTGAATCAGGAAACTATAGTTACAGTTGGTGAACTTTTCTATATATAGTTTTTAGTGAGGTATTGCAACTTGGTGTTTCTCACAAAAGGCAGTGGTGGAAAGTGAGTACATTTACTCATGTACTGTACTTAACCCTGTGGGGTCTGAGCCATTTCTTTAGGTTCATTTTGAGGTACTTTACATTTTCTCCTACTTTATACTTTTACTCCACTACATTTCAGAGGGAAATATTGTACTTTTTACTTCACTACATTTATTTGATACCTTTAGTAATAATACAAAACACAATCAACAAATAAATTATAGTGTATCATTATGGATAAAGATAAGACCTTATTGATCCCTTGCCGAAATTCACAATCTAGTAAAGAGTAAGCCCCACCTTTACCACCTGCAACATTAAAGTGATGCACACATGAATGCATCAATAATTGTAATTCAATAATATAATGTACATTATCCTTAAATGGGCCGTTCTGCATAATGAGTATTTTGGGTGGTTAGGTGGACTTTCAGCAATGGCTGAGACATTGTTTAATAATTGATCATCAGTGATTGCCCATCACAATTTCCTCAAGCTCAAGGTGACGTCAGAGGACAGATAGCTATTTCATTTACAATGAAAGACAACAGAGAAAAGCCACAAATTCTCACATTTCAGAACCTGGAACCATCAAAGTTTTGGCATTTTTGTTCAATAAATCATTAATTCATTATCAAAATTGTTGCTGATTAATTTTCTCTTGACCGACTAATTGTTTCAGCACTTTCAACTGACAAGCTAAGCTGTAAAATGGCCCTTAAATTAAATCTTAGGTAACTACACAAAACAAACAAGCATCTGCCTGCCGATAGCCAGCAGCAGGAAATAAAAGCAAACATCAGAAATAACTGTTCATTGCTTTAAGACAGGGCTTCACTTTGCATAGTTATTAATGATGATGTTTTATCCCCAGGCTCACAAAGACAGGATCAGCGTGCTGAGACTCACTGACCGCACCATCATCTCAGCCTCCTATGACAGGACAGTGAAGCTGTGGGACAGAAACACCATGAAGCAGGTACATCAGTGTCTTCGAAAGAACAGTTGGGAAATACGTTTGTTCACTCTCTGGCGGATAGTTAGACGAGAAGATCACTCTCGTATCTAAATATGAAGCTACAGCCAGTTAGCTTAGCACGAAGACTGAAAACAGGTAGCCTGGCTCTGTCCAAAGTTAACAAAAACTACCAAGAAAAAGTCTGGCACATAAAACACTCTAAAATGGTGAATTGTCGTTTTTACACTTTGATTTTTCTGTGGATTAAACAAATGAGATATAACATGGTAATTAGTGAGCTTTAGAGGTACTTGTAGGCAGATTATGTTACTGTTTGATAGAGCCAAGCTAACTGTTTTCCCCTGTTTCTCTATGCTAAGCTAAGCTGCTAACAGATAGATATGAGAGTGGTGTCGGGCCTTCTCATCTAACTCTCGGCAAGAAAGCGAATTAGCGTTGGCTGAAAGTTGTGTTCTCTTCTTATGCAGCACATGCTCATTTATTCCTTCACCTTGATTTTTAAATTATTTTAAACTGTCTTTCAATAATTGTTACCTTCTTCTCTTTCTCTCTCTCTAGGTGGGTATGTTTGTGTGTGGAGGTCCTGTTCTGCAATTGGAGGTGAACCCTGAAAAACCCACTGAACTGGTTTGTGGTGACGGACAGGGAAAGATCTACTTTCTCTCCTGGAAAGAATAATCCTCAAGATATCACACATGTTCAGCATGTAGGGAAAAACTCTTAATCGCTACACTAATCAAAGATTGTTTTGCTACCTCTTTGCTTCTGTGATGGTGAATATGCAATAAAAGGTAAAATATATACACTGCATACAGGGTTAAGCATCTATGTTTACATGTGCCTTTAATTTAGGTGGGAAAAAACTTGCAAAGGTAACAAGCAAGTATAAAGAAAAATGACAAGCTTAAAAAATATGATCAGTTTTGTATGAGTTGTGAATTATTTATTTGATTTGAAAATTGTAATGGAATGAAAATAGGAATGTGGGAAATGAAACACTTGAAAAATGGGTAAATTATCTTTTCTTTGACAATAAATTCTGTTATATATCAGCACGTTGCTGTTTGGTTTAATGTTTTTTGAAGGACTAAATGAGAGAACGTGGATTTACCCAACAAATATTGAATGTAATACTTTAATCATATTTAACTAATTTGTCAGTAATAGATTCCTGTCAGGCTGACACAGGATTTGCATTTAGTTGGTGGAATTTCTTTTTTATTCCTGGGACAAGAAAAGGGGTTGTTATTGTCACATAGATTTTGTGTGAATGGTAGTGTACTTGAAGGTACTTTAAACCAAAAACTGAGAGTTGGCTTTAAATGTGGGAATTGTTGGGTCTCTGTAAACATAAGGAGTCGGTCTAGACCTGCTCTTTATGGAAAAGTGCCCTGAGATAACTTATGATATGGCGCTATATAAATAAAACTGAATTGAATTGAATTGCTACTTGACACATGTTTTATGAAAACTCTGCGAGACTCTGTTTAGCTGTGAGACATCAATGGCAGATATGTAAACACAGCTTATCAGCTAATGTTTTTACAACTCTGTTAACTGCACTGAATTACTTCTGTTATATTGACAATGAGACACATTTAGTGCAATAGAACATGATATAAAAGAAAACTATAAACTATATCCAGTGCTGCACACTGAATCAGAAATGTGAACCTTATTGGGACAGTTGATAATCATCTATACTCTTTAATAAATAGTCCTGTACCGGTTCGGGACGAATACACGTAACGTTACACCCCTAGCATCTAACCCGACCCCACCCCCCAAACATAAAAACTAATAATTATAACAATAATAATTCTTCTCGGATCTACACAAATCTTGTAGATGACCTAATTTGATTTCAAAATGCCATTTGCATCTCTGAATGTTTTTATAGCCTCAGGGCAGTCGAAATAGGGAGTTTCCCAGAAGCACTTGAAAGCAGCATGAGGCTAATCTCAAGCTCCCAGGTGAGACAGACTCGCCCTCTCCTGGACGATAATGCAGAGGCAAAAGAGGGAAAAAAATACTGCATACTTTATGAAAACCCACACAAGTCACAAGGATCAGTGGGAAGTCTGATCTCCAGCCAGCCTGTTTTTTTCCCTATTTTTTTCAGGAAGGATCTTTTTATGGAGTCATACAAGTACCACAAAAAAGAATAAATCTGGGAAAGAATAAGACAATAAATGTGGAAATATAAAGAGAAATAAATAAAAGATTAAATAAATGTGGATATATAAAGACAAATAATTATTTTTCCTTTTGCTTTTCCCCTTTTGTTTTTCCCCATTTGCTTTTGCTTTTCCCTTATTGCTTTTGCTATTCCTTGAAGGGCCAAGCTGTCAATCAACTGGCTTTGGCGTCTACTCCCTGTTGTCAGTGCTAAAAAGCTCCTGCCAAAGCAGGATTCATGTGTGCATGAATTGATTACTCTGCCTGGGCAGGAAGGCCCACCCAAATTTGATTGACAGCTTGGTCCTTCAAGGAATAGCAAAAGCAATAAGGGAAAAGCAAAAGCAAATGGGGAAAAACAAAAGGGGAAAAGCAAAAGGAAAAATAATTATTTGTCTTTATATATCCACATTTATTTATTCTTTTATTTATTTCTCTTTATATTTCCACATTTATTGTCTTATTCTTTCCCTGATTTATTCTTTTTTTATGGCACTCCTATGACTCCATAGCTCGTAACTTCACAGCGTTAGTGAGTGACAACAGCCAACAGTATCAACACGGAGAAGGAAGGACAGAAACTCTTTCTGAGGACCGCAACATTTCGACAAATCATTACAAATGTCGGTTAACCAGATGAATAACTAAACACTACACAAGGGCAGACGTTGAGTAGCTAATGGTGAGTTAACGTTTAAACTTCTCTGTGTAGCTCATCCTCGAGGCGGAATGTAACGTTAGTTGTTGAAAATGTACGTTAATGTACGTTAAAATACTAACGTACTGTTTGACAGGATCGATACGATGACCTGGATTTGGAGTGTGATGGAGGAGGCGTAGCTGTGAGTAGATTTATTAATTAAAAAAATGTTTTTAATGTAACTTCAGCTAGCTAACGTTAGTGTTTTAAGGCGTATAGTCAGTTAACAACCATGTTGTCTAGTAGAGTTTACCGACATGACCTCAATGTGTGTAACTGACTGACTGAAACTCTCAAAATACAAATACACAGTGCAGCCCGTGAGTATGTGGACAGTGAAATGTTTTGTATTGTGCTGGCTTTATACTCCAGCACAATGGACTTGACATTAAACAATGACTAGCCTACGGTATGAGGGTAAAATGCTGACTGTAATGTTGCTGTAATTAGAGTGTACAGTGTAGAAACTGTAGCCATTATTGTCAAGGCCGGATTAACCTATAAAGTTGCTCCAGGGCACAAATGTACCACTGGGCCCCCATTAACCCCCCACACTAGATTTGCTATGATGTAGTTAATATAATTAACCACAGCACAAAACTGGAATAATGAAGGTCAGCTTTCAGGAATTAAACAATAAGGCTGGTGTTATTCTATATTTTTCTTATATGAAAACACCAAAACCAACAATGTGTTAGTCCGTCTCTCAGTACATTGACGCTCTCAGCCCCAAACCAATGGTTCCTGCTGAAGACGAATATCTTTAAAAACAGGTTACAAATAAATTATTTCATTTGTAAAATAGGCTCAGTAAAGGCTTAATAGGCTCAGTACAAAAAGTACATAGGCTTAACAGGGGTAAATGTTGGGGACTATCTTTAACAGGGGATTCACTTGGTGCTTTAGTGACTATTTCCAGCAGCAGGGCAGTGTATGAGTGTTGAGTGCTGGGGGCTGTCACTGTCCTAATGTGCTGTTAAGAAATACTATTATGTATAGAAAGGGGTATCCTATACTGTTCACTCAATATAGATGTGAACACCCTCCAAAGACATTAAAGGCAAGGCAAGGCAGCTTTATTTATATAGCACATTTCAAACACAGAGGCAATTCAAAGTGCTTTACATGGGCAAAGAAAAACATTAGAAGAAATAAAATCAGATTAAGAAAAAATAAAATGAAAGATACATAAAATACATAAAATCAAAATACAGTTACAGTGCAGCAAAAAGATGTAGTGGCCAATGCAACAAAGGAAATAAAATTGCATTAAAGAAATCAGTCATTAGACTCATGGGTTAATAATATTCCCAATTTTATCAGTTCTTTATGATTTTTCTTTAGTTACTAATTCTTAAATTTTCTGATTTTTGCAGTGGAATATGAGTTAAAGTCAGCTCTCTAACTTCAACTTTAATTTAAGTCAGAGCCAAAACATTGAAAAGAATATTATATAGAACTTTAATGTGTATATGGTCAGGGAAAAGACACGCTTTATATTATTATATTAATTATTATTATTATTATGGGAAACTTAATTCTTCATGTATGTTGAATGGTATGTAAACACATTTATGCATGTTCACTCTTTTAGTCATGCTGTGCACTCACAAAACTCTCTTAAGTTATGCTAGCAATAGTTAGACATTAATTGAATGTGTAACTAAAAGTCTCAATTTTTCCTATACAAAATTACAAAATTATATATTTTTTTGCAGGAAGCTTCATATGAATTTACAGTAACATATCAGTTCTTGTGTTGGATATTATAGCAACATATAAGACTTGTAAAATAAAGCGTTACAGTTTGTGTTTATTTTATGATGATCACCAACTAAATTTACTACTGCATCATTGGAAAAGGCTTTAAAATGAAGAAGAAGAAGTTAAAAACAGCCTGCCTGCCTGTTTTCTATCCAGTGCATTGGTATTGTAATGTCCCACTTTATCCTTTTTTGTGATTCTTAAACAGACAAATCAGTAATATGATTCATTTTCCCAGAGCTAGAAACGGAACAATCACTCTAAACTTACTGTCATCAAAGTTTCAAGTCCAGACTTGAAGCCAGCTTCAAGTCTGGACTTGAAGCTGGATTGTGAGATGTGAAACAGTAAAATGCATCCTTTCATCTATGAAGGCATCAGTGAATTGTCAGCATATCTTACAGTTTAGTCTCCATATAGAGCTGCTGATTTATGCTGCTGACTCACAGGTCATGGGAGTGAATATTTGTGTTTTCATCCTTCTCATGCAATTATATGCATATTAGTTCCTACATTTGTTTTTTCCAGGTTTAATTTTCTCCTTTTCACTCCTCATTCAGCAAAAACCAGTGATATTCGGTGGGAAGTTTAAAAAATCCTCCAAGTCTTCAGAACCATCTGTCCAAGCACAGGTGATGTTGTAGTATTTTATATTTCTTTAATTTAAATCTAGATCTTCACATCAAACTTATTCAATGAGCTAATATACTGATGAAATCTAGCTTGTCATGAAAAGCTCACTACTGAATATTAATCGCTGATATTGAATGTTTAATGCTAATATTTATGATGTTTACTTGTACTCATATTGTTTATGTGTACAGCAATGAAATTACAATAACTGCTATACTTGTAAAACAGAACTATACAAATATGAAACTAAGAATATAACCTAATTATGGATTTACACTATTTGATTCTGCGTCTACTCACATAGGCTCTATGTTGACTTTACAGGACAGCTTATCAGCCAGCGGTGAACTTTCCAAGAGCAACGGTAGTCTGACGGACAACAGCACCAAGGTGATGCTCAGGAAACATTTGTGTAAATTCTTTGTGTTGTATTGTGTTTTATATTCCTATGCAAACCTTATTTCTGATCATCACTAACTAACTTAATTGAGGAAATATCTTTGTGTTATAAATAAGTGGCAGTGATCTTTTTTGTAGACTGACTTATTTCTTAATGTTTCAGGAGAAAGGAGGCATGTTTAAAGGAATATTTAAGAAGACGACCAAAGCTGCCAAAGAGGACCAGCCTCAGGTTTATAACTTAGTGTGCTGTACATATTGTTGCTTATTTTGGAACATGTAACTGATATTTAACGAGAACTGAAATGGTTAGTCGATTAATCAATTAGTTGATCAACAAAAGATTAGTCAACAACCCTTTGGCTTATTGATTTATCGTTTAAGCCATTTCTCAAACAAAAATGTCAGACATTTGCTGGTTTTACATCACTGTAAATTGAATGTCTTTGGACTGTTGATCGCAATAAGCAATTTAAGGATATCACCTTGTGCTCTGTGAAAATTCTGCGTTTTTGCTGTGTTTTTTCATAAAATAATGAATTTCTGTCTTCTCTCGGCAGTATGAGAAGCAGGCAGGCTCAGGTGACGAGGGTCCACCTGCGAGCAGCGAGAAGTCATCAGGCAACAAGCAGGTGCTTTGATATGTACTTGTTCCTGTTTCGCTGTCTTATTTTGTAAGTTTGACGTCACATTTTTGACATTTAACTGGTTATTTTTATTCAGCAGACACTTGTCTCATTGAGGGGTAGAAAAGCCTCTACATTTTGTTTGGCTGTTATTACTCAAGGGGAAGCCTGCCGCTTCGTAGAGTCTTGCTCAACGGTCAATTTTGTGTGTTTGTCTGTGTGTGTGTGTGTCTGGGTGTGGTTGAATGAGAGGCATTGCAAAGCGCTTTGTCCTGCTTAGAAAAGATGACTCGTCTTGCCTGGTCTTGTTGCGATCATCATACCTTAAGTCTTTCACAGGGAACAGTTTCAAATATGTGCAATCAGCTTGTCTTGCAGGCGTTTTTTGCCCAGACCAGGCAAAACTGTTTCTATACAATTTCTGTGCAACACAGGGGCCTGCCCTGAACCAGCCTAACAACAACCTCTAGGCCACCAGGGTGCCCCAGACCAGGCGAGACTGATAAACTAAATTACAGCAGTAGGGAAACATAGTAGTAGAAAACATGGAAATCTGACTGATTTCTTACAGTTTGATGACGTATTTATAGTGTTGTCTGTAATGTGCATGCATGGTCCCTATTGCTTGTCAGTAGTCATAGCATTACTGATTGAAAACAAGAGGCTCAGTTAGCCGTTAGCCTCTAATCATCTGTCTGTGCCCCTTGGTTGCAACAGAGAAGGCTAATAATGCTAACAGGCCATTTTATTAAAACTAAATGACAATTCCACTCTGAACTAAAGCCTCACCAGTAAATTTTGGGGATTTTTGAGCCGGATACTGATATTTACCAACATTTGGGAGTTTTAAAAATCCGACTACTGCTTCTGAGCAGCTCATTTTACAGGACAGAAAAATCAACTTGTCTGTGCTCTCTGGTGGACAAACTGTGTAATGTTTCTAAATGACCTCAAACTTAATTTGGCATTTCTGTACAGCAGTTTCTTGTTACTTATCAGCTGATATATACACAGATACTTATACATCTGCAATACTATGAGGTAATATTGGCTAATATATTGTACATCCTGATTTATTGGTCTAACTTTGAACCCAGTGTGGCTAGTGGCAGACACAAATCTAAAATGTTGAGGCGTCCCCTTAAATCTTTTGATGTCCCTCCCTGGGTGGAGCCATGCTCTGCAAATAAAGTAACTATGCTGTTGACTGTGTTTGGTCATGGTGGAGGGTCATCACAGCTAACCATTTTACAAACAATGCTGATATGATTTTAGGGTGTATTTTTCCTGCCACTCTAGGTAACCATTGTTTTCCATTAAGTTTTGTACACTATGAAGACCAATAACGCTTTGCCATTTTGGCAAAAAAGTAATACAGGCTTGATGTCCACTGTGATGAATAACACAAGTTTCAAGAGTCTGTCATTTGATTTTCATGCCATACAGAAATTAATGGAAATCAATGGCTGTCTGGAATTGTAGGAAAAATACATCTGAAAGTCTAAAACTGTAGAGCATGCATTTCAAAATGGTCTGCAAAAATGTAAAGTATACAGTACATGGTTTGTAGTTAAAGAATTAAACTTGCAAAAAATAATGGTATGGTCCTTTAATCGCTACACAAGTAATCTGATTTTGCTTGATACAGTTTCATAGCTAATATTTAATGTCCTTTGTTCAGAAAGACACCGAAGAGACGCTCAAGGAGAACGAGAAACAAATGGAAGAGAAGCCGAAAGCAGTCAGTCTATTTTTCGAATCACTCATGAGTCATCAGTGACCACACACACACAGATGATCAACTTCTCTCCTCACGCTCCTCCTCTTTCGTACCTCCACCACATCCTCCTCATACCCTTACCTCCCTTTAAATTCTGCCTGTTCACTGTGAAAGCGCCCTGCCTTCCTGCTCCCCCACACTGCGTGACTCTGTGTGTGTGTGTGTGTGTGTGTGTGTGTGTGTGTCCTTGTCAGGTCAAAAGCAACATGATCCAGCGAGAGAGGAAGGAAAGAAGTGAAATGCCACCGGTCCCACCCAGACCAAATGAAGAGGTTTGGTTGGTACACAACTGCCACTCAGTGACATGTGGTCCAAGTGAGACTACTCTGACTTCTGCTCTGTCTGTTATATTGTGTTGTTAAGGCTGTGATCTCTCAACAGGAGAAGAAGGGGACATCCACATACGACAAAGTAAAACCAAGAGGAACTGAGGATAATCAGGTACAGTTTGCACTTCTCAGATTTACTAAGTGATCTGTGGGTTGTCTGTATAGTTCTGCTTCCACAGAGTTTGAATATATTTGAAGATATATAAGTTAAATCAGTTAACTATTTTATAATTTCAATTTTCAAATGTATATATGGATAAATGATCCAATATAGCAAGCAGAATGCATGAAAGTTACATACTATGCTTTGTATACTATGTTTTGTATACATGGAAATGTAGCACTATCAGTTTTAGAAAAAGTGTCTTGATTTTGTCCTCTGCAGGATTACAAGGACATGATCTCCAGAGAGAAAAAAGCAAAACCTGCAGAAACTCCTGTCGTTCCTGCCAGACCGTCAGAGGAGGTAGTTTAAACCTTCAATGTGTGGGAATAATGGCTGTTTTGCATCACTGTGTATCAATACTGGTCTGTCAGCCCTGTGGTTAAGCAGACTGCTCCGGTTTAATTTCAGGAGCTAAACAAAGCAGCGAGAGGTCGTCCGCAAAAGCAGAAGAGCAACCATCAGGTACTGACGTGTACACACGAGTACAAGGGTTAGACCAATGTATTGGTTTGCTGATGTTTTGGACCAGCATTGGCTGTTTGTTATCGACAGTTATCAGCTATTGGCAATAATGGAGGTTTATTCCTGACTGCAGCTAGAAAAACAGATACTACTTTAAACTTAAAAGTCCCCCTCAAAAATAGGTTTTGCTTATTGTTACTTCACTTGGATGTTTGAGCTTCACTGTGCAGAATGATGTATGTGCAGAGATTGACACTACAAGCCTTTTTTCACATTGACCTGCTGAAAAGGGAAAGTTTCTCTGTGCTCACCTTAAATCCAAGTGTATGTACGAGCATGATTTTGGAAGTGTGATGAGGGAACTTGAAACCTCCAACGCACAAACACTGAGAATGGACTTTTCAGTGAAGTACAAGACATCTTGTGTCCAGAAGTTAAGTTTTTGAAATTAAAAATATTTGCATATTCATACATTATACATTTTAAAAGAGGGAGAAGGAGTAGATGTAATTTAAATAATTTTTAACGAGGTAATTGTCTTAAGACATGTCTTGAGGGGATCTTTTATTATTTAAAAGCCAGGTTATGTTATTTCTACATTTTAAAAGAAAAACAATTCTGAGGACAGTTGTAATTTCTGGCATAAAAATGGTCAAATTTCTAGACTGAATATTGGCATAAAACACTGGCTGTTAACCGCTTAAATACAATAATGTCTCAATTTGCTCTTACAAACCTTTATCAGTCAAACTCTAGCGTACACACAAAACCACAGACACACATCAACAGTGCACACATGTAGAAAACACTTTGCTGAAACATACTGTAAGTTCAATTCAAATAGTGTGATAGTATATATAGTGTAATAGTATAATAATAATAGTATATTAGTTTAATTTGCTGCAGAGCCAATCCAATGACGAAGGCCTCAAAACAGATGAGTCTGCTGAAGCCAAAGAGGGAGACGAGGCGAACCCTCCAGAAAGCAAAGTAAGTTTAACTCTTCATTGTTGTCGGTCAATCTGTATTAATCACTAATCCTCAGTATTAGTAGAAAATGGATTGGTACACACAATGATTGGTGTAGAGACTGACTGATTGACCTATGTAGTATGTATGTGAGTAGTGTGTATTTGAGAATGTTTTTGTCAGTGTATGTGTGGTATGAACCCACATTTGCTGCAACATGCAGGAGAAAACAAACACAAGGAGTATTTTTGGCAGGTATTCTGCCAGGATCTAATTATTCTAGTTCCTGCTTATCAGTTCTTTAACCCCTTAACATACGGTTTTCCACTTTTTTTCAGGTTGTTAAAATGGTCTTATTCTGTACTATCTGACAGTCTTATATATTCTGTGTCATATTGTCATAATGTGAAATATTCAAACCCAAGACTCCGTGTTTTTCATGTCTTCATTATTCCATTATCGAGAAATTCTTTTGCATTATATTGTACACATTTCTCCAAAATTCAGGCTGATATATTTGGTATCTTAAGAGACTTTGGGATCTCCGTTAGATTTTAAAATGAAGTTTGAACAATGTTTGGCTGCACAGCATGAATTTGTAATTACTGTCCCACTCCAAGCCACTGCATGTTAAGGGGTTATTTATAGAATTTGTATATCTTTCAGTGATAAGTAGATTGCAGTGAGATTAGACTGCAACTATTTGTGATATACAGTAAACAAAAATATTGTTACCTGTGTGTTTGAGGGAAGAAACAGTCACATGACACATTTGCAGTGGGATGGATTTTACTACTGTAGCATACATTAAGCACAGGTGCAGTTCTTTCATTCAGATATACCGTCACCAACGGTAGTAATGAAATGTAGTTCTTCCAGTTATTGCTTCTCATGTCACCTAACACATTGTCACATGTCACTTTGCCATTTCTTTTACAGACCAAGGTGAAAAAAGACATGCGCCATAACCCATTCATGCCACGTGCTGCAGCCAAGGTATTTTCTTGATTTTGCACTTTGTGTGGAGTAAATACAGTCATGAAGACATTTATTCTCTTTGCACCTATCTCAAATGGTTATATATACTATACTTAATTTATTACTTCCTGAAATTATTTTTACAAAGGCTACACAATGTTAAAATTAAAATTTTATTTTAAATTAGGAAGGAGTTCATATGCCACCTTGTGTTACTTTTTCCTAGGTACTTATATTTCATTGTTATGTTCACACTTTGATTGCTGTTTACTTCAGGCTCCGTCTGATGATGAGGGGCTTAAAGAAGAAGACGATTCTTCATCCAAAGAGGAAAAGAAAGACGAGGAGGACAAGGACAAAACAGAGGAGGTCTTTTAACTCATCTTTTTCCGCTCCTTTTTTCTCTGTTGATTGATTAAACAGTTGTTGTGTTTGATTTTTATAATGATAGTTATCAGGAACAAATGTCCACTCTTACTGTAATTGCTGCTGAAGTAACATTTCAGAATGCAGCTGCCTTGGAGTAACAGTGTGATTCTTATTTTTCTTTTTAGACCAAAGTCAAGAAACCAGACAACAAGAGACACAATCCCTTCATGCCTCGGGTCAAGGTAACATTCAGATATGTGACATGTACAAACTTGTTGGACAATACCCGTTTGTTTAAACAACACTGCCAAAATGTCTTTTAACACACACACACTAATTACAATGACTTAGAAGGATAATGCTGCTATAACTGCATCATTGACACATTAACACATCTTCTGCATCCTTACACCCTAAAAGAAATAATTAGACAGTGGATCTGTGTCTGTTGGGAGCAAGGAATTCAGTTATTGTGCCATTAATATTTTGCTGTGTAACTAATTTTTAATTTTTTCCAGTACGATCATTTCTACCCCCAGAGCTGCTCTGCCTCTGAGAAATGGTTTTGAAGCTGTTTGGACTGTATAGGAGCCAATATAAAATGTTATATTGATATTACAAATGCTTTAACTGTGTGTTTGTGTTCATTGGATTTCAGGGCAAAGTTATACAGAAGCACGGAGCTGCAGGCAACACAGAGAAGGTAGAGAAAATAAAACGAGAAAATAAAACTCATCACTCTGTTTCTCTTAATGAGACAGAAAAATGTATTTGATGTTGCTTTCTTTCCTTCAGCCACCTCACATTATCTTTAAAGCAACTTTTAACCTTTTCCCAGCCAGTCTGTGTCAGTGTGTTTATCCACCAGGCTGACGTGTTCTCACTCATTGTGGTTCAGGATTACATAAGGTCTGTTTCAGTCACCCGACACGTACCTGAAAACAGCCTCTTTCTTTTGTTTGTCTCCAGGGTGTCTGCCCAGCTCCCAGCAGAGACTATTATAGTCAACATGTGTTTTGTTGTTTAGACATGTTCTTGTCATGAAACCCACCCGCACTCCGCCACGCGGTGTTTGTGCATGCCCTTAGCATGGAAGATGAGACGAGTTAAGGTTGCAATGTTCCCAGATTTGTTTCTCTGCTTCCTTTTTCAGCGTGTCCATGGAAGATTTTGGCCCTTTTTACTTCTGCAAAAACAGCAGAAAGAAGTCAGCACATTCAGAATCCCTTTTACCATCACTTCCTCTCTTGGTCTGAGCATATACAGTATAAAAAAGTGAAACTGAGGATATGTGACTCTTTGTTTATGTTTGTCAGTCTTTTTGTCCCAGTGATATAAACTTCAGCTACACTGTAGACCCAGACTTTTTGTCTATACAGAGGGGGAAAAAAATTGATATATGATTTTAAGCAGTATTATTTCTGTTGTTTCAGAATGAAGATGGAAACAGGTCCTTGTTTGACAAGCTGGAGGACTTCCGTATTGACCCAGCACAGCCTGAAGACTATCAGGTTGGTTTCTGAAGCAAAATATGTCTCCATCGTCAATATAATCTGATGCCTCATTATTAACCGTTGTGATAGCAACCATAAACACGCAAACCCATACAACTCTAATGGTGTCTTTCAGGATGTGGAGAATCTTATGGAGTGGTGGAACACAGTGGAGTGTAAGTTACAAACTTTGTTTGGCTTTGTTCTGAGAGTAGGGAGCCAAATGTTTTATTTCTTTTTGAACCACTTACACTATATGACCAAAAGTATGTTGGCATCCCTGTTTACATACTTTAGTGTGCTGTTTTTCATGGTTGGGGCCCCTAAGTTCCAATTAAAGGAAATCTTAATGCTACAGCATACAGTTACATTTTAGACAATAGTGTTCTTCCAACTTTGTTGCAACAGTTTGGGGAAGACCCTCCTGTTTCAGCATGACAGTAGGTTTAGTGTGGAAGAACTGGCCTGCACAGAGCCCTGACCTCAACCCCAAACCCATCCAACACCTTTGGGATGAACTGGAACGCAGGCCTCATCACCCCAACATCAGTGCTGGACCTCTCTAATGGGAACAAATCCCTGTAGCCAGGTTCCAAAATCTGGTGGAAAGTCTGAAGCCAGAAGAGTAGAGGCAGCAGATGAATACCCATGCTTTTGGAATGTTCTGGATGTTTTGCTGTCCACAGATTTTTGGCCATGTAGTGTATTTAACATTATAAGAACGTAAAAATATCATTCTTTCTTACTTTTACTGCCTCAGCTTGGGAAGACATGCCTCAAGATGATGACATGACAGAAAAAGAAGAGGCCAAGTAAGTGATAGGCTCAAATACAGTAGGTGTTACTATTATTACAATATTTCACTGCCTGCTGTCTTTGTTCTCTTAAAGGGTCCGTTCATCACGTTTTTATGTGTCATTATGTTCATGAGATATCCAAACCTAGATCTAAAATGTCTTCCATGAGCCCAATATAATGAAGGAGAATAGAATTTCATCTGTGCTGCTCAAAACACAAAAAGATTACATTAGAAAAATTCAGACAGAAACAATGTGTGTAGAGTTTAGTAAAGAAAACTGTTGACAGCAAGTTGTGTGAATTGTTCAGAGTAATCAGAACGTTGTTTTTCAAAACTTGGGCAAATAAAACTATCTGCATGGCTAGATGCACTAGTGATAAGTGAGAACAAACTACATTTACAGTGACCCAGTTCTGTGTAATCACTCTTAACTTGCTCCTCTCAGGGCGTTTGCTGTGACGGCAGATAAGGTGCAGAAGGGCATCCGAGTCTTCAACAAACTGTTCTCGGAGCGCGCTGAGAGCCTCTGGCAGCACGTCATTGACCTCAACAGCATCTCTGACGGCCTGGACAAGTTCAACAAGAACACAAAGATTGCTCAAATCACCGGCGGCTCCACAAGCGCCATCGGGGGCGTAGCCACCATTACTGGCCTCGCTCTGGCCCCAGTCACCATGGGAGTCTCCTTGATTGTGACCGCGGTGGGATTGGGTGTCGCCACGGCGGGTGGTCTGACATCAGCTGGTGCCAGCATTTCCAACCAGGTCAATAACTCGATGGACCGCAAGAAGGTGGAGAAGATTGTGCAGGATTATCAGGAGAAGATGGCCGACCTCAACAAGTGTCTCACATTCATCAAGCAGGGTATCGAGAACCTGAAGAAGTTCGACCTGATCAAGATGAAAAAAAATGCCTACAACCATGACTTCCCTGTGCTCAGTAGTAGTTTCTATGAGGATGGTGCCATGGCAGGAAAGGCGATCCTCGCCAACGCTAATGAGATCATTCGTGTGGTGCAGATCGCCAACGTGGCGGGCAGCACAGCAGCCAGAGCGGTCCAGATCGCCAGCATGGCCACCGGTGTACTCACCGGACTCTTTGTAGGTATGGACATCTACTTTGTGGCCAAAGACTCCAAAGAACTCAAGAAGGGGGCCAAGTCAGAGTTTGCTGCCAAAATCAGAGAGGTGGCTATGCAGCTGCACGACGGTCTGGTGGAGCTCAACGGGATACGAGAGGAGCTGCAGTCCACCACGCCAGAAAACAACGCAGGCAATGATACAGCTGCTTTGGACAGTAACAAGAAAGAGAAAGATGACAAATGTGACAGTTCGGATGAAGATGAAATCGACCGCATTAAAAAGGACATTGAGAACGTTTGAGAATGTTTGACAGAAACCTCAAAACTGGAAAAGGCCTTAAACTGTGCTTTTATTATTAAGGTTTCAAAGAGAAGATTCGAGCAGTCAGTTTCCCAGTTCCCCTGCAAAAAGTTTCAAAAAGTGTTTTTGAAAGTACCTGCTCAAAACACTGTTAGCAACTATGAGGTGGCTCGTACCAGTTTCTTAAAATGGAAAACTACAATCTGGCCTATTTTGAATGTCCAAAGAGGAGACTTTCCTCTTTATGAATACACCGGTTTCTAAAATGTGTGGACTTTTCTTTTAGGGGACTGACTTCTTGAATCCAAACAGCATTTACACTACAGAGAGGAACTGAGATTTTGTGGTAGATAAAGTATCTTCTCTAATGGCAACGTGTGAAACTGCCATGTTGTGTTTAAGAAAATGGGATTTAAAGCTTGAACTAAATCATGTAGTTGGATAGTATAGATGCAAAGTATTTTCTAGACTTTAGAATTTAGACTTTAAAGTGTTGCTTAGAAATTCATCAAAGTGTTTTGATTCATATTGAAACACGAGGAATTTTACTGACCAGGTGTAGAGATTGTGTATACTCTTAAGGACAAGTGCCTTTTATTATTTATAATGCCTTAGAAATACAGCATGATGCAGTGTAGCATTAGTCTGTTTTCTTATGTTGTTTGTTTTGCTGCAACAAACACATTTTCCCACATCCCCTGCCTGTTTTGGATCTGATGTGGGAGGTTTTACAAGTCTTGTTTGGCTTTATATTGGTCTCATTTTGAAGAATGCTAGTAATAAGCTGTGTTTTACATTGCTTTCACAAAAGAGCCGATAAAATGACAAAATGGTGGTGAGAAAGAACCAGGATGGGGTTGCACTAGCTGTTTGTAAATCCATCACCAAGTTTGTGTGTGAAGTTCTTAACAGCTAGTTTCAAACTAGTGATTCACTAAATTTGGTTGCACTGTTAAATCTTAATGAACATCTTAGCTAGCAAAGACTTTAATAATGTGTAAATCGCTTGTTAGGAAACATCTGTAGTTCCAAAAGCACTCTGTAAACAGAAAGTCACACGCTGTAACGTAACTTCCAAAAGTAATACTTTTATGGGGGCAAGTGATATATTTAATTTAACTGCAAATACTTTGTAAATACAGACATTAGTTTGTTTTATTTACACATACACGGAGAAATACGTGTGATTCAGAGTTAGTAGTATTTATTGAGTTTAGGATGAGTGGGAAATATCTGGTTATGCTGATCTAACCAACTTTATTTAATCATTTAGTATAATGTTTTGGAATTTTATTTGATAATCTGTGGTATTATGGGTTTCTTCCCACTTTACATAATTATTAAACAGCATTTTGATCAAGTGTCAGGTGAGATCTCTAAAACTCCTCAGTCTAAACTGGACATATATACAAGCTAACGTTAGCTTTGTTAGTTGCTGGGTGTAAATATTTAGTAGCAAGTAATGACTACATGAGAAATAGTTTTTGTGGAGCAACCTGTTTTAATTTACTAATGTGTAAATCTCCACTTAGTAAACACTGAAATTTTTAAGTTTGAACTTATGAACAGCTGCTGCAACCGGCTCCATGCAAATACAGCAGAAGTTAAAAACCTGTTAAAAACAGCCATTGGGCCATTGGTTTTCAATCATGTCTTCTGTCATATCAGATATTTTAATGGGTTCCAGGTGTAAAATAGTCCCTTAGTAGACGAGTGGAATGACACAGGACTGTAAAAACCAGCCAGCCGTTTGCCATTTGCTTTTATTAAGGTATTAATATTTTAAAGACTGTTATTTCAAAGTCCATGTTTGATATGCAGTCTGTACTGTAAGTTCTGATTATGTCAGCCCTATGGTCTGTTTAATGGGCTTTGTATTTATTTTTCAGTCTTGTTCTGGGTGTTGATGATACCTTTTTATGTGCAATATATTGTAGAACTCCATGTGTAATAAATGTAAATATAAAATAGATAATTTAAAGTCAGAGAAACAGTTTCTGTCAATCTGTGCATATTGCAAAGTGTATTTGCAAGAGAGCAAACACTTTATTTCCTTCTACCGACTACTGTGCACTTACCGAGATAGTATTTGCTCAGTTAATAACCAAGATATACATGTTTGTCCTTTGTCCTTCAGCGCTGTTTACTTTTCTTAAGAGATTTCCATGACGGATGTAGATGGAAGTCTGCCAGCTTCAAATGTCTGCAACACATCAACCCCCAATGTGCAGGGTAAAGGGTATAGTGTTATACATTACAAGCAATGAAATACATATATATATATATATATCATTTTTCTTTTTCTCCATGACACCTGCTGGGCTTCGCTGAACCATGGACCATGATTATCTAATCCCCATCAGATGTGGTACTAGTATTAGGGTGTGACCTATATAACAAATCAGTGCCTGTGTTGTAATATTATTTTATAATTACGTCAGAGTGTGCTACACATTTATCCTACTCTCACCTCCTTAGCTTTGCCAATTTTCAGTAAGATTTTTCAATACTCAAGAAAAAAAAAAGAGTTCGGCCCTGTTCTTCAGTGCAAAAGTAATGATATTTTTGTAGAAATATGTGAGAAAATTAAAAATGTTATTAACTTATTAAGCATTATCAATGTGGATCATGTGGGATGAGCCATTTTTATACATCATTGTGATGTGAAATAAATCCAACACAACTTACAGTACGCTGTACATAACAAAAACAAACCAAAGCGCTTGAGTCGGATGTGATTTAAGAGCTGTGATTTCGAAGCTTTGGAGGAGCTCTTGAACGCCTCATGCGTGCAGCTGTTGCTGTGCGGATGTGGTGGTGCAGTTATGAGAACTCCTGGGAATATCGTGACAGTGAAGGAGCCGCCACTGCTCGCTGCTGTGATTTTATTTGGTACAAAACTGAATGTGAAGTATCTTTGAGTTGTCTTCAAATCTCCGGTAGGTTGAAACCGCTCAGTCTGACATCAACGGGATTTAGTTTTATAGTTTTAGACGTTTAAAATCTATAGTTTACCGTCCGTTTCAATGACGAGTGCATTTTTGACTGTTAGCTAGTTTTATCTAAAAGTTTTCAGCTTGTAAGCTAATTTTCAGTAACACAGAGCAGCAGTGTTAAGCACACCAGGCTACAGTTTTAGGAAATGTTTATTGTGGTACTTCTCCAAATGTTTCATACAGTTATGTGACCACTGTAACGGTAACACGTTTTTCTTCCTGTATCAATACTTATATTAATTAATAGACTTTTTCTACTCTAGTGACAGTTTTTCTGACCGGTTGTATGTTGCTATGTTAGCTATGGAAAGCAGAGGTGGACCAAAAAAAAGCAAACAAAGTACTTAAGCTGTAGTGTTGTACTACTTTTGTGCTTCACTATACTCCCATTGCTTTCCATTGTACTGCATACTGCTGGTAATAGTTACTTTATAGATAATGTTTTTGCAAGAAAACATGATGCTTCTAAATATGATGGATTTGACATTAAGTAACTTACTGAAGTACTAAGTGCATTATATGCTGCTGGTACTGGAGTGCTTTTGAATGCAGTACTTTAATTTTTTTAGGGCTGCAACTAATAACAATTATATTATCAATTAAATGAGTAAACACCTATAGAGAGAGCAAATGCCAGTAGATTAGCTAAGGAGTGCTTAGAAAACAGGTGCTCTTTGGATCCAAGGACATATCATGAGACCAAAAGAAGAAAGAAAGGTTAGACTTGTACTTTGCTTTGTGATCAATAAGTCCTAACCAAAAAGATGAAACAGCCTTTTAATAAATGGGCTTAACTCACAGTCTTCATCAGGGCATGTAAAAACAAGTGGCAGCTCACAGATGTACCAAGGCTGGTGTCAGAAAGTGGATGTGCACATAATTAGGTGAATTCTAAGAAAGCATCAGTATCTTTAGGATTGGAAAATTCACCAGATGGGCACCAAATCGGAAATATCAGAGTTTTCAGAAAATTCAGTCTCCCAGTTCTAATTATGACTTGATGTGAAGGCTTTATGTGTACAACAACTCGTAATAACAGTTTTCACAAAACTGTAAACTACATTGATTTCTTGAATACTTACTGTTAGTATGTAGTATGGAATTGGTACAAAGCACCTGGACTACGTGGAATGCAGGTATTATCATGTTATTAATTACGCACGTGTTGTTCCTGTTATGGCATGTCAAAAGGTATGCTGTGGAAGTTGGTGAGAGTGTTTTGTCTCTTACTTCCATCTGGTCCAGTTGGCATTCAAAGTGGAAATGCTCCGATCACAAACCAGCACAAACCTTTTCCTCTCTTTTTGCCACTCTTAACAGGCAGGATGGAGGCGTGTGTGATGAAGCCAGAAGTCAAAACGAAACCAAAGCCGGTGAGAACATTTACATCTAACACAGAAGCAACGAACTAATGCACAGCACAGTCTGAATACTCTCCAACACAAATACTGTGTACAGTATATAAAAACATCCAAAACATCGTACCACAGAGGAAGATAAAACCTGTTATTATATAAAATACACACTGAGGCCTCATAATGTCTCATGTTTTCTTGTCGCCTCCAAAGCCTGCAGAGGTACTGTAATAAACCTTTGACTCGCTATGTGTTAGTTAATCTTGTGTTTGCTTGTTTGCTGAAATGTATGTGCAGTGACGTCAGGTGTTAATAGCCTGGCTACACACCTGAGTAAACTATCTTTACAGATAAAAATAAATGACCCAGAGAGACTGGAGAAACAAACTCCTCTGGTGCCTCAACGACCTACAGACGCTGTAAGTCCAGCGTGAACAATCTCTTCTTCTTTGGTTTATGTGTACAAATACAGAAAATCAAACCAGGTGGTCATCTCTGATGTGATGTAGGCTCTATAATGTAGTTTTCTGAAATGGTTTTTGTTCATGTAACTGTTTTATGTATCCCAGAGTTTAACCTTCTACTGAGCAGGTGTGGTGGGACAACATTTCTTAAAGATCTAGTCAAATTTAAGTAAATTAATTAGTCTGGGTTCCAGTGGAGAGGGAAAACTAGGGGGGTAATCCGTCAAATCCATATCACTTTTAAAGATACAAGCAGGCTTCTGTTATTGGCCCCTGGCAGCTTCAGCACAGCAATATCAGAACTGATATAAGCCGTAAAAAACTGATTGAAAGAAAACAAAAAATCTCTATTTTTAATATGCATTATTAGTGTTTTGTTTCATAGAACTTTATAATGTCTTTTACAAGAATCACTAAAGAAATAGGTGAGGAAATAAGGAGATTGGCTACTTTAGAAGATTAAGATTTGTTTTGCAAAGAGACTCAACTTTTTTAAAACAGATTTGTGTTTTCTGTGCAGGAACTGAATGAGACACAATACTGGATGAAACGAGCAGCAACAACAAACAATCAGGTATTAACTGTAAATGGATTTTAAAAAAATATAAATTGCCGTTATTTATGTTTTACTCACTAGGTAGAGAGACAGAGAGAAATGAAAGGTGGGGAGGGGGTGAAATGTGACAAAGGTCTTTAGGTTGAGCCTGCATGTGAGAATGTCCCGGGAAATTTTGAAGATGACCAGACTTTTTTTTTTTTATGTAAAACTAGCAACAAAACTGGGCGTCGTGATGGCTTAGTGGTTAAATCACATGCCATGTTTGTGTCATACCTCTGGTTTGATTCCAGCCAGGGACCTTTGTTACAGGCTCCCTTTGTTTTGTTTCCTGTCTGCATCTCTACTGTAACCTATTAAAAAACACAAAATGGCAACAAAACAAGGCTCAGAAACCCCCCCCGAAAAAAAGGTTATTAAAAAAAGATTATTTATCTATATATATATATATATATATATATATATATATATATATATATATATAT
>LKNJ01003205.1:17476-48239 GCA_002120245.1 Maccullochella peelii | reverse complement strand
AACTCCTTCGTCTGGGGCAGCAGCTCACTTCCAACCCAAAGGGGGCAATCCACTGTTTTCCGGCAGAGAACCAAGGCCTCGGACTTGGAGACTCATCCCAGCCGCTTCACACTCGGCTGCAAACCGCCCCAGTGCATACTGAAGGTCACGGCCTGATGAAGCCAACAGAACCACATCATCTGCAAAGAGCAGAGACGCAATTCTGAGGATGGATCCGAGGTTCGACAATCGGTCGGAGTCTCCTTTCCAGCACCCTGACGTAAGCTTTCCCGGGGAGGCCGAGTAGTGTGACACCCCGGTAGTTGGAGCACACAATCCGGTCCCCCTTTTTGAAGATGGGAACCACCACCCCAGCCTGCCACTCCACAGGCACTGTCCCCGACCTCCACGCGACACTGAAGAGGTGCATTCGTGTTTCCATGGTTACCAAATGATTTAAATAAATATATACATGGTTTATACAAATCAATTATAAGATTGCTTCCTAAACAGTTCAGGACTAGCAGATGAGAGTCCGCTTGTAGGCACAATAACTGGACAGAGACTTTAAAAGGAGGGTCTCAGTCCGGTTGTTTGGTCTGCACCATGGTTCAGTCGACAGCTCTCACAGCAGCCCAAACAAACCGCACCGTGTTTAGTTTTAACAGAACAAAAAATGTTTTGCTACATATGGACAACCGATACTGTAGGTTGTCTTTTCATTGACGAAGGCCTCTGTTTTCAGGAAAGCGATGAGTTGATGGAGTGGTGGAACACCGTCAAAGGTTAGTATGAGGGTGTTCACCTTTAATCTGTTTGTACTTGTTTGTTGTGCTGCCAGGAGAACTACCACTGATGCCAGAGAAAGTATGGAAATCACACGTTCACACACGTACACAATAAAATGTAATGTCTTTTAATGTAAAAGTCATAAAAAAGATAAAAGAAATCGGTTACTAGAAACAAAACACTGTTTTATGTATTTGCTCCATATACTAATAGTATTATTTCTGCTGCCGGTTTCCAGGTTGGACAGACTGGAACGAGACATCCAATTTCCAGGAAGGAGATGAGGAAATGTAAGCATACTTTCTTTTCTTTATTTACTCTTCATTCAAATTTACCCAGAAGATATTATTTTAGTATTTTGAAGAAAAGAAGTTATTGTTTGATTTCTATTTCCTTGTCCAGAGTATCTGCAGGTCTTTAAAAGTCTTAAAAAGCATTACATTCAGTTTCCTCCACTCCAAAAAGGCCTAGCTAGAAAGCTCATCGTCTCATAATGGGCAAATGAACTTGAATGAATAATTTTCAGCTGGTTAATCCATCCTTCATTTTCTGCTGCTTATCCAGGTGCAGGTTGTGTTGATATAATGAATTATATCATTATAAATTATTGTTATATACTGCTGGGAAGTACTGAAAAAAATGTGATATAATAATAAATAATTCTGGGCCATATTGTTTCCACTGGTTTTCCATCATACTTTCATGCTTTGGCCTGCTTGATTGTGAAATGGGTATTAAATTGCATTCTTTGGGGTTTTTAAAAAGTCTTTAAAAAAAGAATCCTGCAGAAACCATGTTGTCCATCATTGTCAACATTGGGGTTCAAATGATAAATGTAAACATTTTAAGAGCCCATGTTTTGCTGCGTCCTCCTCTAACTTCCACATGCACTTGGCAAATTGCTATTTCTTAGACTTGGGCAAGCATCTAACTTGAAACTTAACAAATGCACCGCCTCATGAGTTTCAAGCCTTTACAGCTCTCATGTGTCTCTCCAGGGCGATGGAGCAGGCAGCTGATCGTGTCTACATGGCAGCCCGTCTGTTTGTGCATCTTTTCAACCAGCGGGGGGCGTCCTTACAGCATCGCATCCTGGAGCTTTTGGCTCTGGCCAACACTGCAGATCAATTCCACAAAAGAACGGTGACAGCTGCTGTGGGTGGAGGGGTGGCCAGTGTCGCAGGCAGCGTGGCAACAATCACAGGGCTCATTCTGGCGCCTTTCACTTTTGGTGCCTCTATTATTGTCACTGCGGTGGGGATCGGTGTGGCGACAGCGGGCAGCATCACCTCAGCGACAGCCAAAATCACAGATACAGTTCACTCCAACATGGACCGCAAGAAGTTGGAGAAGATGATCCAGAGCTACCAGGACGAGATCGAAGACATCAGAGAGTGTTTGGAGTTCGTACAGGTGAGGAAGTGTTTTATTTGAGTTTGTAGCTGAATCTCACACAGGCTTTGCAGATGTGTCTGCAAACTTACTACTGCTGGTGACATTATACAGGTCCAGTGGAGGCATAGTGATGCAAAAATACTGTACCAGAACTACAGACTAGAAAAAATGTGGGGGCTTTGTAGATTAATCCGTCACTTATTTTTTCGATTTAGTGAGAGAAGTTCAGTCTATAAAATGCCAGAAAACGGCTAATAAATGCCCATCACGAGTTCACAGAGCCCACTGTGTCATCTTCACATTGTTTGTTTTGTCCAACCAACAGTCCAAAACCCAAAGGTTTTAAATTTACAATGTAAGACAGAGAAAAGCAGCAGATCCTCACCTTTCAGAAGCTGAAACCAGCGAATGTTTGGCATTTTTGTAAGTTGGCCAGTGTAGTAACAAGAAATGTTTGAGGTAATGTAGAAGAGTGTCGCACTGTTAATGTCAACTGGAAAATGCCCCGCTCGGTACGTAATCATAATTCTTTATAAAAACAAATTCAAGGGATCCCTATCATATATCCCTAAAATGTTTTGTATTTATGTAAAAAAATATTTCATTTCAATTTTCAGTATCAACATATTTAGACATTTTATATCTGCCTCAGAAATCCAGTATTTATCGGGCTGTGACTACTCACTCATGAGTTTAGCGTGAGAAGAGCTCAGTTAGCTTATTTGTCAAACCAGCAGGTGTGTTTTTGCATCGTTAGCTAGCTAACTAGACAGTAAGATAGTTTAGTTTGCTAGTAAATCAATCAATCAATCACAGTGGTAATGGAATTGCATAGAGGTGCGTTGGGTGTGAGGATGGGTTTGTGTAGCAATAATGGGCAACACCTGTCGACAGGTAATCAACCAAAGTAACTGATGTCAATATTAAAATGATAGTAGCATCGCTAAAGCTAGATTTTAACCCATGTTTTGTGTTTGAAATTTATTCTTATATTTAAATTCTTCATTTAAAACCTTCATCCTTAGTAGAGTAAATGTATTAATTGAAAAAGATATGAATTCAACTGAGTTGATATCTCCTTTCTGAGACAGTTCTTACCCCCCTCTTTTGTCTCTGTTTCACTTGTAGGACGGTATGGACACTCTGCAGGAGTGGGACTTTGAGAAATACTCAGAGAGTGCTGCCAAAAAGGCTCTTAACCACAACCTAAAGCATGTGATGAAGGAGGGCGGCCGTGCTGGAAAAGCCCTGATGATCAACACCGATAAGCTCATCAGCACTGTGCAGGTTTTAGGTGCTGCAGGCGGAGCCGCAAAAGCTGCCCAGGCCATCAGCGTCACCACAGGGGTCATGTCGGCCCTCTTCCTCGCTCTGGATGTTTTCTTCCTCGCCAAAGACTCCCACGAGCTCCGCAAGGGCGCCAAAACTAAGTTTGCCACCAAGATCAGAGGCGTATGTAAAGAACTTCAAGACGGCCTCCTGGAGCTGAACAAGGTGAAGACGCAGCTGCAGAAGACCATGGACGGCATCGAGGTGGAGGCGTACGAGGAGATTGAGGAGTTGGAGGTGGAAGTTGACGATGATTTGGAGTCGGATCCGAAGAAGCTGGCTGAGCTGGAGCAGGAGCTGGACCTCCTGGAGGAGAAACTGGACAAGAAGGTCGAGGAGGAGCAGAAGAAGATGAAAGAGATGGAGAAGGAAAATTTGAAAAATAAGAAGGAGAAAAGGGAGGAGAAGGAAAAAGGAGAGCCAGAGGAAAAGAAGAACAAAGGGGAGAAGGAGGAGGAAGTGGGAGAAAAGAATGCTAAGAAAGAGGGAAAGAAGGAAAATAAGAAGGGAAAAGGTGAGGGAGAAAGCAAGGTTGAGTCAAAATTAGAGATTTCTGATGAGGAAAAAGAGCCAGTCAAAGCAGCCAAAGAGGAAGTTTTAAAAGAACAATCTCAGAAAGGAAGGAAGGACAAAGAAACTGAGAACCGAATTACGACTGGAAAAGAAATATATGACAGCAAGCGAGACAAGGCAAAAGAAGACAATGGTACAAATAAAAAGACAGACGAGATGGAAAAAGAGAAAAATAAGACCAGAAAAGAACACGAGGAAATTAAGAGCAGATCAGGGGATTCAAAACGAGAGGACCGGAGTGGAAAAGCACATTCTGAGAAGGTCAAGACAGAGAGAGAAAGTGAAAGGAGTGAGAGCAGCAGAGAGGATGAAAGAGTGATGAATGAAGAGAAAGAGGCGGAAAGTGGGAGTACGAGGAGGCATAGCAGCAGGAGCGACAAAGATAGACCCCACAGGAGTGAAAGAGGGAGCAAAC
Organism: Maccullochella peelii; assembly: GCA_002120245.1. Taxonomy (NCBI): domain Eukaryota; kingdom Metazoa; phylum Chordata; class Actinopteri; order Centrarchiformes; family Percichthyidae; genus Maccullochella; species Maccullochella peelii. The sequence continues at coordinate 43,759 of LKNJ01003205.1, read as the reverse complement.
ACGAAACGAAAGAAACCGAGAGAGGCAGCAGCAGAGACGGCAAACAAAGTGACAGGACGGAGAGCCGGAGGAGGACAGAGGAGGACAGAGGAGTGACGGACTGGAGAGCCGAGATGGCAAAAAGTAGAGAAGAGAAGAGAGAAAACCAGGAAGGAAGAGAATCTAAGAGAGAGACGGAGAGAGGGACGAAAAGGGAAGATTATGGAAAAAGTGACGTGAGGAAAGGGTCACATCGAAGCAACGAAACGGTGACGAGGACAGCGCATTTGGAAAGAGAGCGGAGGAGCAGCAGGGAGGAATCTGACTCAAAGAGGAGTCACCACAGGAGAGGAACAGCTGAGCACGATGACCGGAGGGAGGGAGGAGAGGAGAAACGAGGGAGCAGGGTTGAGAGCGCAAGGAGGCAGTTTGAGAGAACGGGGGGTGAGGAGGAGGAGGAGGAGGAGAGGGGGAAGAGGAAAGAAGATGGAGAGGGCCAGAGGAGGGACAGAGAGCATGCACACCACAGCCGCCGATGGTCTCGAGCACGAGCCAACGCGCTGCTGGAAGACGGACTGAATATTTAGTTTCAAAGATGTTATTTGTGACATTTCTTAACATTAACACGTAAGTTATCCTTATCTAACTTACAGACATGAACACAAGTCTTGTCCTGCACATTAGCTTGTTGAACGAGCGACCAAACAAACATTCACAGGCTAGATAGCTCATTAGCTCATTAAACAGCATGTAAACATAGCTCCAAATGTCACGTCGGTCCAGTTAGATGCTGCTGTGGTCTTTACTCCTCAATACCACTAACAACACGCTGTCTGCCCACAACTTGAAGGCTACGGCACAAGTTTGTTTACTTTGTCTCACCGATACTCTCAGATCTTTGTTCTTCCTTTTAATAATACAAAAGTATTAACATAAACAAAAACACGTGGACATTATTTTTGACTACAATAAGGGATGAGTAAATGTGATTTCAGTTGGACTTTAACACAGTACTCACCTGCCGTAGAATGGAGCCATCTTTATTGTTAATGAGTACCACCTGTGCTTTTCCTGCAAAGTCAAAATGTCTGCTGTGAAGAAGGTCGGTGAGTCTGATTCATTGATTCGTTCAGTAATGGGTAATGGTTGAGGCTGTCAAGATTCAGGTTTGTGAGATTTACTCAGAAACAACATGTACAGTAGAAAAAGGACAGCCTTTTGACAGGGAAAAACTGGTGATGCTCATCAAGCAAACACCAAAATATGAAGAAGCCTGTCTTCATACTTTCAATTTCAATTTGGATTTCAATCTCCGGAGTCCACTATGAATATAGCAGGAGAGCTGTGTGTCCAAACTCTGCCAGTATGACAGAAAAAGGTTGCGGACCACTCTGCTAATTCATGCTGAAGCCTCAGATTAGCTTCAGCTGAACTTTGGAAGAGGACTGCACTTTGTTCTCCATCTCTTATACTGGAGTTGCACTACAAAGGTTATCTCTTCACGGCCCGTACGAACAGGAGGAATAATTACAGCAACCAGTAACTCTCTCAACGTACATATGGGCAGGTCAATGTTAACATCACTTGAAAAAGTCCCAACCTATCCTTTAATCATGAATGATGACGGGTAATAGTGTTAACTGTTCTAGGAGACCACTGCTGCGTGCTAAAAAACCTCTTTACCGAAGAGAATAAATACCCTGCGTGTACAAATGTTATGTGATTATGAGCACTTTGTAATTATATTTCTGATATTGTGAACTTTTTGTGTATTGAAAACTGAAATACTACCACTAGGTGTCGCCAAAGTCAGACATATTCAAATCCTGTACATACAGTTGGAGTTTTAACATCTGCCTTCCTCTCATTTCCTCCTAAAAGCTGAAGCTTTTTGCTGAAGCATCTGTAAAGAAATCTACAAAGCAGATTTCCTGTTAAATCTGACCTGGATGCAAATGATGTGAAATACAGAGTAGAGGCTGCTCATATTTTGTTAATGCTTCAAGATAATGATTTATTAATAATAATAATCTTTATTTATAGAGCACTTTTTTAAAACCACGTTACAGTGGAGAAAAAGGGAAACTTTATATACAGTCATTATATTTCAGATAGTACAAAAACTTGTACCAGGATGAGAGAATAATAATGACCATCTCTGTAATTAATAATAATCACCTCAGTGCACTTTAACCAGGCGTTGCCTTCTTCGTGTCTGTGCTCTCAAGTTTTATGTCACTTCTTAATGTTTCTGGAATATTGTGCAATGGTACCACTTTGTCTGTTTTATATGTTCACTGTATGTATTTTTATATGGGTAAATATTATTTTCTATGGTGCTGGTTTCTTATTGAACAAATAAATTATTATTATATAAAGTTATTGGAATGTGTTGCTGTTTTGGCTCATAATTTTGATTGACAACTTTTACTTTTTTGCTATTCACTTCACCGTACAAAGACGTTATTATTACTCAACCAACTACAACAGCCAAATCCTGGTTTTACATGAAAGCATGAATAATAATAATCGAATGATATAATATATAACAGTCAACCCCATTCACTCCTGTTACATCTTTAAAGGAGGGGTAGGCAGTATTTTTTGCCGCCATTGGGCAAAAAATCCAAAATAACCGTTCAGCATATTGTAATTCAGGTGGTCTGAGAGAAAACCTCTACTTCTGCCCCTCCTCTTGGCTCTGTTTTCAGGCTTCAGAAAATCTGTCCCGTGACGGGAGACTTTGACCAATCACAGGTTATTTCAGAGAGACGGTGCGTTCCTATTGGCTGAGCTACAAATGCAGATGCGTGTGCGCGTCCCTTCAGACAGTGAAAGCCTGATTCAATGGCAGAAAATCCTGCAACTTGTGAAACCTCCTTTGCCTGCAGCGGCGTATAGTACAAAACAACATGTCCCGGCTCCACACGGCGCTTTGGGCTCATGTTCGATGCCATGGCGCTCCCTGCCAAAGTTGTGGGTTTGGTGGGAGGGGCTTGGCGGAGTGATACGAGGCAGCAGAGAGAGGCGGAAGGGTTTGCATTGGTTGCACAAATTCTGCCTACCCCAGCTTTGACTCAGCCAATTCATTAAGGTCAATGAGTTTTATATAACACGATACAGTGATACAAAAGTCACACGAATCTGCATCACTGTTTACAGCACACACACGCATTTTCTTCAGGGAATGCTTTTCTAGTTGCAATATTAACTTTTTGTTCTGTCTTTCTCTACAATGCACAAACGGGCACACACACACACACACACAGAGCACTGAACACAGCTCATTTAAGGTATGTGTTTTGATTAAACAAACCGACCGAATGAATAGAATTACTCAGAGTCAATGTGGCAACATCAAACATGTTTGATGAGGGATCGCTGTTCGTTAAACCTGTTTTAAACTAAATGTCCTAGGGTGCTTTTCACATTTTAGATTCTCCTTGAGGAAGAAACCATCGTGATGTGACTATCAGTATTTGGTTATGTTTTTCATGAATATTGCATCGTTAAGACAATATTGCAGAGCGTGTTCACATGCAGTTATGGTACACCTGCCCTACAGCTGAACTTAAGAGCAGAGCATTATGTGAACAACCCTTTCATTTGAAAAGGAAATATTTAACATACTCCTATAACCCTAAAATCGATTCTGTCACCCAAGTAAAATCCCTGTTGTCACATTAATATAAACAATTGATCATAATTATTCAAGACAATTTTATAGAAAGTGACAAATATATGTAACGATCTAAAGAATAAAAAATAATATTTACTCAATGAAGAAAAGAGTTAGCAGTTTGACTACTGACGTCAAACTGCTGCTGGAAATACCCCTTTTTAAACCTAAACATAAACATATTGGCAGTGACATTCCTCACAGGTTTTGAACTGGAAATCTAGTTTTACGCCTCATTTGAGCCAGGAAATCCAAATGTGGGCCGAGTAGGGGTGGAGGGTGGAGTCGAGGCAGAGTCAAGCTAACATGCTTCTGACATAACTCTTTTGGACCCTTAATATTGTTTTGTAAAACCATTTTTAAAACCACCATCAAGGTATACATTAAAAGAAAAACTATACAGATTTTTTCAGTCACTTCAATACAGTCCAAGTTTTCATGGAGCCATTAGAGGAACTACAGCTAGAGCAGTTACATTTGAGGATACTGTGGTCAAGTCCTCTGTATTTTGTTCGGGGGTTTAGGGACTTGTGGAGGCTGATTCCAGTATTTTAAGTAAAATATTTTAATTTTACTATCTTTGGACCAACAACAAATGAAACAAAAGAACGGCTTCAGTGTTTCCTATCAGTGTGGAGAAGGATTTGAGACAGAATTTAGACCTTCATGTAGGGAAATAACATTTACAGAGAATATAATTGAACACTGAATTGAATAAATGATATAAACATTTTCTGGGGGGGTTTGGGTGTTACATGACCTCAGTATTTATAACATGTGGCTTTGGCCCTGACTGCAGCTTAAGAACACAGTAAGCATACAGGTAGCATACATTTTTAACTAAATTCATTGGTAGCCACAGCAGCACATATTAATTTAACTCATTTGATTTAAGGACAAGAAAAATCACATCCAGAGGGGTTAAAATCAATGCAGCTGGCTTGTTTTATTCCACTTTTATGACCAAGTGCAACTTCCTTGTACTTTAGTTAATGGCCCAATAACATAGCACAGTGTGAGCAGCGTTTCGTGAGCAGTGCTTGAACTGGGTTGAGTAAATTCTAAGATCTTTGATAAAGACTAGTGCAGATACCCCATACAGACAGACAGACAGATTTGCCCCTTTATAGTTAGATGATGCTGCTACAGCACCACCTATTGGTCAAATGGCACTAAATTGGTGGTCACTCAGACATCAAATCTACACGTCTACCAAATGTGGTTGCAACAGCACAAAGTGCTCAGGAAATATGAACATTTTTGTAATATAAGCCCTGCCCACAGCATTTGAGCAAACTTTGAGGGCCAGCCATAGCAAAACTGTATGGAATATCAAAAATCTGAAAAAGGAACTTTTCCCGAAATCTGGTGACGATTGCTGAAAATTTGTAGGAGTAGCAGCAAAAAAACTGATTTGGACAAAATTCAAAATGGCAAATTTTGTTTCTCAGACTTACTGTTCTAAAGTTACAGGCCAAAACGTAAAGTTCGTTGTTATAGAGCCACCATCTGGCCAAATTGCACCAAATTCGACACTGCACTGAATCCCTTTGGATCCTCAGCAATACACCCGCCAAGTGTGAAGTCGATCAGATAAGCAGTTGTCGAGATAATCGAAGAATCGAATTCCTTCCTTTAGTGGTTAGTTAGTTAGTTAGATTTGTACTAAACGACTTTTGGAAAGCAGAAAATGACATCGTTATTATTAGTTAATGTGTTATGGCCCGATGAGGGGGGGCTTTAATGTGGTCACTTACTAGCTTTTTGAGCTTTGAAATGCATTTCATGGTCTTCTTCAGTAACTGGTAAAAGCTAGTAAATGGACAACTTGTGCTTAGATTAAACTGTTGCACATCCTTTCCATAGATGTTACTGTCTATTATTGTAAGTAGCTGTTACTCACAATAGTCCTAAAAAAAGGCCTCTTTTGTCATTTAAACCTACTTGAGTCATTTTTAACACAAGCAGCAGGTCAAAATCTTAATGTCAGGATATGTGATCTGTGTCCGTTTCCTGTCAGATTTTGTAAGATGGTTGTCTTGCTCTGGTGCTCTGGTCCTGATTGTTCTCACCTGTGGCTTGTTGCACACCTGCCTCTGTTTCCCTCTTTTGCTCTCCTCCTATTTGTACTGGTCCTTTCCCTTTGTTTGCTGTTTCCTCATTACTCCATGTTACGTGCGTGAGCATATGTCTGTTCGCTACGTGCCTTCCTGCCTGTACCTGTACGTAGTTATTAAACCTGCTTCAAGCTTCCTCCCCTGTCTGCGGGTCCTCTTCCTAATATGCCTTGTGAGAGAATCCCTGACACTTAACTTTTAATTGAGCAAGTTCTCCAGCACTTCATCTACTCCTCCATACTTTGTACTTTATTGTATAGGCAAATACTATACCCTTAATTCTTTTTAGAGAAGAAAACACTGGTACACTGAACAATACCAATGAATAAGTTGAGTTCTCCTTTGAGATTTAGTTTCAGGAGAAGCAAAACCTGGTCCTTTCTCTCCATATTACCTAGAATGTGTTAAGGTTGCCTGTAGGTAGACCAGTTCACTTCTGATGAATCAGGTGGTGACGTTTTTTTTTTTTTTACAATAACTAAGATTATGGAGGTTTTTCTCTGATCACAGATGTCATTGTTGTTTGTAAAGGAAAGTCTTTGGGTGGAATTAATTCTTTATTTTCCAGAGTTTCCTCCTGTTCTTGAGCAGGGGTCTGCCCTGCTTTAAAAGAACTGCTAACAACAAAAGAAATCTGATCAGTCTTGAGTTTCAGGAGAGAGTTTAGAGTCTCACAAGCGGTTAAATATAGTTTCAGAGGCTTCTCAACTTTGACAGGAGTATAATACAGGGAGAAATACCAAAAACTTGTCCGTTTTGGTGTGTTAAATCTAGTGATAGTGAGTGACAGTGTACTTCAAAATTAACCTAGCTTAGCTTAAATTTTAGGAAATGAGCCAAACCTTCCTTCATGGAAAACATAGAAGATGGAAACAAAAGACAATTGGATCACAGTGTACAGTGGCTTTTACTAGACTACTATTTGGCATAATGACGTTGAACAGTCTGGATGGTGAAATACACTGCGTACTTTGTTGGGCAATGACGGATCACATGGCAGTATATTACAATAAACTAATAACTGTAATTTGTTACCAGTACTATCGGAGAGTAAGACACAATTTTCCACAGATTAAAACTAAAACTGCTCACTAAAAACCACAATATGATTCTGCATTCTTTACTTCACTTTAAACTCTGCTCTCACTACTGCATTTTTTGTTTCTTTTATTGAATTTGGGGCAACTTATTGTCTATTTGCATTCTGTTTCATTTTATGGTTTTTATCACATTTTATTCATGTCGTTCTAATGCATTTATTGCCTTATGTAAAGCACTTTGAACTCCCTCTGTGCTGTGTCTATACAAATAAACTTGCCTTACCATATATATTTAAAAAAGAAAAGCAGTCACCTGAAATCACTCACTCTATATTTAACATGTGCAGATAATCGAGTTGAATTTTATAAGAAAATGTATTTAAAGATTTTATAAGTTTGGAATAGAGTCTCTAAAGTTTTTATATGACTTTATGTATAAACATTTTCTGAGATTATGTGAAAGTAGATTAAAAAAAAGGGTAAATAGATCACAAAAGATCACAGATGACATTTTAATTAGAAAATTAACTTATCTTTAAAAGTATAATGTGAATGAACAATCAACTAGGCCCACGATCTATAATCCAAACTCTGAACTACAATAAACAAATGCTTTGTGGGGACAACAAATGTTGATCAGTAAACTAGAAAATTATTTCCATTCAACAATGACGAGGCTTGATTCAGAGAAACTGCTCCCTGAAGTATGCACCTTCCAGGCAGGTAGTCAGTCAGGTGAGTTACGTCCAGGTCACGCCCTCTTCAGGATGCTGCATCACCACCACCGAGCATCAGGGCTGATGTTTACCGATTTAAATCCTTCCCGCAGGGATCACACGCACACAGAGGAGCAGAAACAGCTGAACAAAGAACATTCCTGCAGCTCAACATTTGACTCTTACAGCTTAAGTAAGAAACCACATTTTTACATCTGGATTCTCCTGAGTGATTTCTATCATTTTTACTATTTATTTTCATTATTTTATAAAATTTAATAAGGTTAATTGCAAGTAATAGTAACTGGATGATTTGAAAGACAGAAATCTATTTTGCTGTGTGATTTGGGAGAAGTGGGAAGTTTCTTTTGTAGAGAATATTATAATATAAGAGTTAATTTTCCATGAAATTGATCAAAAGTTGGAATGGTTGTTTAATTTTGAGTTTTTTTGTCAGTGAAAAAGGCAGAAAAGGTCTGAAGATCTGATTGTGAAAGTTGTTCCGAGTTGGTTATCTTTATTTTTTATGACTTTTTTGTTAATATTTTCTGAAAAATATCATTCTAATCTGTTAATACAGATTCTGTTTTTGTATAATTCAGCATCTTTTCACTGAACCAAATGTGTTTTCTTAGCAGAATTACAATCATACACTTTATAATTTTAGTTATAATTTTGCTTAAATGAATGATTCATACACATTTTAACTTGAGAAATGTTATTAATGTTATGGGATATAAACTGCAGTCTACTGGTGATAGAAAGGCTCTCAAATCAGACCTTATTTATCTGATTTTTAATATTAAGTCTATTTTTTGTTTATTTACTGTGTCCTCCTGTTAGGAATGGACCGAGGATTGATCCTGTTGGCTGCTGCATTGATGGTTTATGCAGCACCAGGTGTCCAAGGAACGGCTCAGTTGTCATTTGCCAATAATACACAGGTTGGATTTCTTTACTTAAGTGTAAACACCTGCTTGACCTTTGTACTTTAAACAGATATCTATAATATTTGTACTACTTTACCAGCTAAAATGAGCTACAGTTTCATTTTTAGCTTTAACACCATCTGTTTGGCTTGATTCAGTATTTTTTATTCTTTATATTTCAAAGGGTTATAAAAATATATTTTGTAAAAAAAACTACATTTTTAAATGTAACACCTAACCAATATAAGGGATTATGTCGGGGTCTTTAAAGCTGTTAACGCTGATAACTTTTTCCTGTGTTTGGACTTCTCTTTGTTTGAGAAATGTTGCTCAGTTTGTTGTGTTGCACATGTTCTAGGTCCTTTTCCAAGAAGCAGCTCTACTCAGTTTCCATGCAGAACTTTTGCTAAACACAAGCCTGAAACATGTCTTTATACATCAGTTCATGTTGCGGATTTAACATGGTTCTGGTTTTAAAGAACCAGCAATTTCAGTATTGCACTTCAGATAAAGTTGGGGAACTCACAGGGGCAGCAGAGGCCGAGATATTCTGACTTTTAGCCCTTGGTATGGGTCAGGATCCAAAAAACACTTCCCACAATGCAACTCAATAGTATCTTTCCTCAGCTGACATTTCAGATTTTAGAAAGCTTCTCCAGAGCCACAGAAGACATTATACAGCTTCCACAGGCTGAGTTGTACTCGTCGTCACAGTGAAACGAAACTATTAGTGTAAAATTGGTGGCGTACCCCTTTTATCTCCGCAAAGTTGTCCAGATAATTCAGTCAACCTGGGTCTTGGAGCAGCCACTGCCTGACAAAGTCAATTTTACACAATGTCCGCATTTGTTTGCGTCAAAACAAACAAAATGCTGAGTCGGCCAGAAGTAGTGACTCATTTCAATGACCTCTCACTGCTCTATAAGGCAAAAAGAGTGCAGAAAATCACAGATTTAAAGGCAAATCATTCTATTGGAAGTATTCTCAAACAAAATATTTTCATAACCCGACGGAAGAACAGACTTTAGTCCAGTGAGAACGTGTGCAAATGATTTAAGCCCTTAAATGTCTACTCTTGTGACTTAATGACTGTGTGTATGTGTGTGCGTGTCTACCAGGTGAACATCACTCGGGATGGTTGTGGAGTCACTAAGCTGTGTGTGGAGACGCCAGCTAACTGTGATCCTACTGGAAGCAACGTCTGTCTGTTTGCGTCTGTGGTCACCAGCGTCCCAGTGGCTCCCAACGGCTGTGACCTGTCCATCCAACTCAGGGGAGACTCCGTGGGATACATCGCACTGGGACTCACCATGAATGCTTCACAGGTAAAAACACTCACACAATTACTGTGTAATAATTAAGTTTAAGTTAAGTAAACTAGTTAAGTAGTGGCGGCCAATTTCAAACAGCTTTTTGCTAAATTGGAGACGTAATTGTAGCTCATCGTCTCGTTTTAGCGGGAAGGTCTTCAAAACATGTGACTTGTGACTGGTTACCTTTTAACATGCTGAGTCCCAAATACTAAACTACTACTATAAACAGTCTATTGTCCCAAATCAAGGGTTGGATCCTCCAAAGGACTTCGCCCACAAAGGTTTGCCCCTTCAGAGGACCTAAAGGCCAAGCTGAACCTCTTCCTCTTCTCCACATGATAGTATAGTCTAGTCTAGATTCACAGAGACCAAATTTTATGCTGTTAGGCGGCCATTGTCTTATGTAGGTCAAAACTTTCCACAAGGAAGTTTCCTTCTGTTAGCCAACAAAATGTAAATACCAGAGATAAACTGAGTTTTATCATACCTGAGTTTACAGGCAAATATTGTGCCAGGTTAAACATTAAATATATTTATACAGCCCAGTTGTTAACAACATGTCCAAGTTCCCAGCACAGGCATATCGACTTGCTTCTTTATTTATACTTTTATTGATCTAGTTCACTAGTGACTCATGACCACCTGAATGCAAACAGCTGTTGACATGGCCACATGACGTTGATTGACTTTATAGCTATTTATTTGAGTTGATATGGATGAGGTCATTAAACAACTGACCAGTGTTTCTCTTATAAAATACTGAAGGCTGTAAAGAAGTTTAATCATGACGTCAGAGCAAGTGGCGATCAAGCTTAGTGGTGGTGACGTAGAAGTCATGCGACCGTGGTGTAGTTCGTTTATAGCCATGGATATAGACGTTAGCCTAACGTTAGCTTCTTACTTCTGGCGATTGCATTTACGCTTCAAAAATCATAAAAGTGGTGTTCACATGTGAAGATTATCTTGCTGAACAAAACGTCTAAGTATCATAAACTTTAGTTTGCCACAGAGCTTATTTTCTGCAATAATCCACAATCCAATGGAAAAATCCCATTGGCTTTTTATTTATTTACTTATTTTTAATTGAAATAGAAATTGGATTACAATATGTGGCAAGTGATACAAACCGTAGTAGGCTCTTTAGAAAACGGAGCACACAATGTAAACAGAGTTAAAACCTAATAGAAGACAAAAAAGAATAATAAAATAAAATAGCTAAGGGCTCTCTTCTAATAATTCTAAGGCATCAATAATGTTCAGACACAGAACACACAGACAAAACAAGAATGGAAACTAAACTATTGTCTGGACTGTTTCATCACTTTATTGACTTATTTCCAGCCTTAACAAAGACACTGTTAAGGAAGCCATATCATCCTTTCACCGCCATTTCTTTCCTCAGGGTACCACCATGCTTTTCATCTGTGCGGATAACAGCTCGAACCATGAGAAGTTCTTGTTCCAGACAATGCAGAGAAACAACACTGACACTGCGCTCACTCCAACAGACACGGTGAGGCCTCATATTTACTGCCATATAGAGGGATTTAAAAATAATTATTTGATCCATTCTTCATACGTAAAGAAATGTACTTGTTTATGTGGATGAACAAACAAAGGATGAACAGAAAATCTAATACATGAAGAAGATTAAGTCATGATTTTTTTATATTGCTTGTGATTAAAAAAAACCTGCATTTCATAGGTGTCTTACTTAATTTTTTCAGTTTTTCCTTAATTTATCACCCATCTGTGGGTAATCAAATGCCAAAAATTGACATCATGGTCCCATAGTAACATGTACAAGTGAAAATCTATAAAGTCTGCCGCTTTCTGTGTTTAAGTGCTGATAAGAAGCTGATTTTTGACAGAAACCTTTTAGTTGCTCAATTGTCTTTGGCTTCAGCACACTGCCATACAAACAACAAAAGACAATAGATAAGAACAGACATTAAAAACATAGAATTAAACCACAACATGATCTTAAAAGACATCAATACAGTCATTTAAAAAAAAAAGAGTAAAAAAACCCATCAAAGTCACTTTGTCCTTCTCACGTTGTTCATGTTTATTTCATACCTCAGATTTTCCCACTAGCACTTGAACACACCAACTTGGAACATTGTTCAAATCAGTTTAGGCTTTCAACTGCAATATCAAGCAACAGTAATGCTACTTTGACAGAACAAAAAAAATGTTGTGTCAAATTATCAACCTCAGGTAAGTTTCAAGTACCTGTGTGTTGGTTTTCTTAAACTACTGAAATGTATGGAAACTAAAGGTGGCCTGGGCTGTCGAAAATCATGCCAAGAACTTGATGTGATGGTATCCTTTGTGGAAAACTGGTTGAAATGTAAAGTATAAACTGTTTGTCGATAATAGGTTAAACATGCAAAACTACAAGAAAAAAAGCAACAAAATGATCTTTTACGTCCTCAAAGACGGAGCAGTCACAATATTGGATAATTGACCAACAAATTTCTGTAATTCAAATTAGGCAAAACAATATTTCTTCTGCGTGTAAATATATTATGTTGTATCTTTTACCTAATTTTATTTGCTTTGCTAAACTTTGCTGTATTTTCTTCTTATTTGCACCATACTCATATCTTACTTTATGCCACATTATTTTTCTAGAGAGTGACAGAAATTCGAGGCATGGTGAACGGCAGGGTGATCCAGTGCGAGTTCAAAGTCCCTGATGTGAATGCCAACAACACCAGGACCAACCCTGCTACCACCTTCTCCGTCCTCCTCGGGACTGGAAGTTTTGATGAAAGTAAGTGGACGCACATTAACACGCTGCACATAATATTTTGGTTCACACCATATAGAAAGATTACTACAATACAGATTACTGGTATAAATGCCAAGACAACTATTGTTTTCACCTTGTATGCATAAATAAAAATTAACCAATTATATCATCACAGATTTTCAAGATAAAAAATGTCACTTTGGTACTTTAAAATTACCTCCAAGTGCTTGTGTATAGATTTGACACTGACCCACTTAACTACTAATTATCATGCTAGCAGCTAGTGTAGTTGGATAGAGGCTAGCAAGATATAGAAGCTAGCTTCTGATGCTCAATGATTATGAATTAATGTGAAATGTTTAGTGTTTCAGACAATAAAAGCTTTTAAAACCCTTCCTTCCTTTGGGGATGGTCTGCCTAGATCAAAACAAACTAACAATGAATTTGGAAACCTGGATCACAGATTTTCAAGCTTAGCCACCCTTTCTCCTCCTGAGATATGGAAGGATTTGCTGCTTTCTCTTTCAAACTTATACATTCTACATTATATTTCAACGGTAAACTAAGGTGAAATTAAAGCATTTTATTGTGACTTTAAGCTACTTGCCCACACAGCTGTCAATGACAGCATGTCTAACGTCCCACTGCTCTGTCCCTTCATGTAATCGTTCAGAGGTTGCTGGTTCCTTCAACATCTCCTTGGACAGCGGTCCTCTGGACCTCGCCCACCTGGCTCGAAACATTGTCACCGAGGCACCCGCCACAACCACATCGTCCAACCACACAACTCCATCAGGATCCAGTGGAGCTGTCCACCCTCATGGTAAACAACACCCTCACATTATACAGTTCAACACATAGAAAGAATAAAGTTTCCAATAATACATGAGTAATGAATGAATATTTACTTCTTTCACAAGATTCCCCTGGAAATGAACAGCACTTTATAAACTCAGCGTAACTCTGTAAAGTCAGATAACTTTGTCTGTTTTCCCTGTAATTACATTTGCTTTTTGCAGGAAATTTATAAAGAGATTTAAAGTAAATTACAGACCTGTAAAATATGTGTTACTGAGACAGAAAATAAAGCCATTATTAGCTTTCACCTAAAATTAATGTGATTAATTAAATACATTTAGTGAGTATTGAATGAAAGTTATATTACATTCAGTTAGTTGTAGAATGGCAGATTCTTTCTTGGCCATCTCTAGCCACTTTATTTAAAAAAAAAAACAACTCCTTTGAATACTGGTTCATTCTATATGATCACTGAGATAGATAGATATAAATAGAGATATTTAAACTGTGTCAGACAACTTGGTTTTCTTTGTTATCTGCAACATGTTACAATAATAGGAGTATTACCGTACAGTGGTTATAATTAAACTCTTAAAGGGTCAGTTCACCCAAATTACAAAAACACATTTTCTTTCTTACCTCTAGCAGTAGCCATGCAGATAGTTTTGGTTTTATTTGTCCAGGTTTTGAGATATCCGTCAACTTCTGCCTCCACCCCAACACAGTGGAGATGGGTTTCATCTGTGCTGCTCAAAATATTGCAAAATGATATTTAAAAAAATTCCCCAGCAACATGTCTGTCCAGAAACAATGTCCTCGTTACAATAACAGTTTGGATTTTAACTACTTTCTACTGAAGAAATAGTCCCAATGAAAAGTGTTTACGGAAAGAGATGTAGCCGTTTAGTGTCTTTTGTTTTAGTGTCATTTTTCAACGCTGTGAGCACCACAAATAAATAGTATTGGGGTGGAGGCATAAATCTCAGAGGATATCTCAAAACCTGGACGAATGAAGCCAAAACTATCTGGATGACTGAGGAAAAAAAAAAATGGTTTTAGTAATTGGGGTTATGTTTCAAAGCCAGCACTGCACTGAGCTGCCAGGTCGTTACAGAATAAACAGGAGAAGAGGAAGCGCTTAATGAACAAACAGTTTCTGATAAACGCCTTTTGTCTCTTTCCCTGCCAGCTGTGCTGCTCCTGCTGAGCGTCCTCACACTGTTTGTCATGCTCAAAGCCTGAAAAGTCCAGGAGGAAGTTGTGGCCAGTTGAATACAATAAGGATGGCTGATACGCTGGAGTATTACCCGAGTAATACAATGTATAAAATGTTTTAACTGAACTTATCTTTTGCACTATGTTTGTACCCGAGATGTACTTTGACTTGATGTTCCAGCTAAAAACAAAATGATATTCAAAACGCAAACACTTCCTGTGCTAAAATGTACAACCAGAACCCGTCCATCTGGCGCCACAAGCAGTGTCTGCAAATACAAATTTACAGACTTGGGTCTAACGAGTTTGAGCTGTTTACCAGAACATCTTGACAAACAGCCAGCATGCTTCAAGGGAAACCCAACCCAAGCCAGGATGGCTATCATCTTTTCATATTTAATTGTGAATGTACCGTGACTAATATTTGTTAAGGGACAGCTAAAAAAAAGGTCCACCTAATCTAAATTAATAAAGTTGAAACTATGGCTTACTTGTCTGCAGCGTCACATCATTGACACCCAACTACACACCAATCAGTTTCACATAAAATGATGCAGAATACACTGTCAGATGCAATATTGTAAGGGAACTTTTAATAAAAGTGAAAAAAACAAAGCTTGTAACGTGCAGTAAACTCACAAAGTCTCTGTTATCGCACACTGTGTAGGGCTTTATTTACTTATGTGAACTGTAACTTGGGTTTTATATTTTTTTGTATCTTTGGTCATTGGTTCCAACAGTTCTGACAACATTGTACTCAGAAGTTATGGCTGAGATCTGGAAATACGCCAACATTGTTAAAAATATTCAACGGGGCAACAAACTCGAGCAGTTAGACACGATGAAAACAAGCCAACCATTTATCTGGAGGTAAAACTGAATGTGAGAGCGCCTGAAATGATGGTAATCGCTCACTGCGCAGGAAAACAGTGAGCTCATACCTAGGACATAGTTGAACTAGGAAGAGAGTCTATGATGAAACTATGATGGATGTTTACAACGGACAGTTTGGGTTGTAATTTTACAGTTCGCTTTTGTTTTCTTTGCAAATAAACTTTTAATAGCCTGAGGGCCTGGTTACAACCTGTATGGTTGTCTGACCGCTCGAGCTTGTTGCCCCTTTGGAATTTTTTAGTGGTATTGATGCGTTACAAGATCTCAAAGAACCTGTGGCCAAAGCTACAAAACCTAATTCCAACCTAAAACCATGGTTTTCCTTTAAGCTCTCAAGCAGAAAGAAGTGTCCTGTATCATTTTTATTAAAAACTGGTTTTTGGCTGGAAAAGAAATTAATATTAGTGCATTAGTTTTCATTTCTACTTACTACCAAATCCACATTTCTTTCAGAAATCCCCAATGCAGTTTGTGGAAACAAAAACTTTTTTTTAAATATATTTTATTGCAATTTATTCCTTTACAGTTAAACTGAGACTGAATAGTATAAAAAATTGACAACAACATACAGACACACAAGTTCAAACAAACTCACAGTCCGATGAGGAAAACAAACACATTAAACCTAAAATCGGTCTCTTGAAGCAGAATGTTTGTCCTCTGCATTAAGACATGTCCGTCGAGCTGTCGTCTCTGAGAACATTAACAGTCCGTGTGTCCGCCTTCTCCTGAAGACACGAAACGACGCAGTAAAAACACAAACTGAATCCTACATCTAGTTATTCCTAAATAACATCAACAACGACAAAAACAAAACGGCTTTAGGGACAAAGTGTGTGCACCATGCTCATGTGCGCGAACGTATTTGCTTTTTGTATCTACAATACGAGTGTTAAAACAGGAGTCCGAGTTCCTACTGGAAGCTGTGTGTACGCTGCATGCGTCGGGGGCGTCTGTGCCTACGAGTCCTCTTCACCGTTGACACTATCACCATCGTCGTCGCCTTCCACGTGCTCTCCTTCCTCCTCCTCCTCGTCGTCGTCCTCCCTCTCTTGACTCTTCACCTGCAGTTTGAAAAAGCAAGTTTGTATGAGCGACAGATTTAGTGATAAATTTGAGACCAGCAGTGGGCTAAAATGGGCACAAAATGACCAGAATACATTAAACTTTACATCAAAAAGGTGAACGTTTTTGTGAAGAGATTACACAAATATATTGGTGTTGAAAGTATCAACAGAGTGCTGCAGGGGTGGAGTATTTTTGTAGGCCAACCCGGAAGTTAGCATCGCCCTTGTTCCCTCGACAAAAAGCCAATGGGATTTGGGATTATTCTAGTAAATGCAATCCCCAAGAAAAAGTTTGTGCATCCCTGGTCAGAGAACTCTCCCCAGTCTTACCTCTTCCTCCTCCAGCAGGTCTCCCTCCTCTTCCTCGTCGTCGTCGTCGTCCGAGTCGTTCATGTCCTGGCTCTCCCTGTCTCTGTTTATCCCCTCCATCTTCTTGTTGCTTGGGTGTGGGGGTGAAGTCACCTCTCCTGGCTCCGTTTTCATACTCTTAGCTTCTGCCGGACACGAAGCGCAGTCAGAAATCATTATCCATTATATTAAATGAGGTTATAAGAAGCACTCGGAGAAATTGTGCTGGTTTTAAACTATTGGACTGCATTACATTTGTGACTAAGATCTTTCTGTACTGTAGGTTTTAGTTTACAACCCCTCTAGTCAAATACTAGTGCATTGGTTTGTGACTTTGTATTTTATCAAGAGAAAAATACATAGATGTTAAAACCAGCATGGGTCAGACACTCTCCACTCCTCATTGAAAACATACTGCCCCCTCCCTACCCGACTTCTTGCTGTGGTCCTTCTCCATGCGCTCCAGGTTCTCCAGCAGGTCGTCCACCTTGCTTTTGATTTGGGTCAACTCCCGCTTGATGGTCTGCAGCTCGTCCACTTTCACTGCAGACAAAAGATATATAGATACTTTATTAATCCCGAGGGAGGGAGGATGAGGGTTAGAAAGACCTCTGGAGGCAATGACGATGGAGACAAAGTGCTTGTAAACAGTAAAAATTAATCTCCCCCATCCAAACACAACTGTACACTGAACATAAACTTTGTTTGTGCGTAAGGCTGTGACTATTACCGCAACTATCGTTTTATTTTCATTGACTGATTTTTTAAGTTAAATCATTCTCTTTAAAGTGTCAGAAAATAGTGAAAAATGCTCATTACAATTTCCCAGAACCCAAGATGATGTTTTCAAATTGCGTGTTTTGTCTGACTAACAGTCCAAAACCCAAAGTTATTTAATATACAGCAATATGACAAAAGAGTCCAGCAGCCAATGTTTGGCCGCTGTGCTTAATTACTGACTAAATTATTTGATTATCAAAATTGTTGCTGGTAAATTTTCTGTCATTTGACTAATCGTTTCAGCTCCGAGTCTAACAATTGCAACATATTTTGTCTGAATAATTAAAAAGAGCCAAAAGTGTTCAATTAGCAAAGACATGAAATATAGATGAACTGGTTTCACTTTCTAAAATGTAAGAATTTCCTGCTTATGTCTGCATTGTTTGATAAATGACAACTGATTATCAGCACTTAATTGTTTCAGCACGTATGCGTCCATGAACTCTCTAATTAATAGTATAATGCTAGCCTGTATCCTGATACTTGAACCTTTAGTCACTCAAAGTCAAGCTAGCTTTAAGGAGATGAAAATATGCATACGATTGTACAGGATTTTAATTTTTTAACTGTTGTACCACTTTATTACTCATGACAGTTTAGATGGTGCAAGTTTTCATTGTTCAAGTAAAAAAGACTTTACAACTGTGCAGTACCCCGCAGTTTTTGCTGCTACCCGTCTTCATTTCCCAAACGGGTTCGATAAAGACTTAGCAGCGGAGACACTTACTTGTTCTGGACGAGGAAGTCCTCTGACTGCTCTTGGAGGAAGAGGAGAAGCTGCTCTTGTTCCGCCGGCTGCTTCCTCCGCTCAGGCTGACCCGCGGGCGCTTGGACGGGATCACGCCCCGCGACAAGGGGGGAGGGGGAGCGGGAACACGGGACGGGTACGAGTACATTCTGGTATCAAACACAGAACAATATAAAGCTATGTAAATAAACTGAATCTGGTACTCTGTGGTGGGAATTTACAGCTGTGGTCAATATGGAAAGTTTTATTTAATGAGGTAAAAGGTACTGTAAAAATGTGACACCTACTCTTACACAACGAAAGTAAAGAACATTATGGGTCATTTTCAGCGTTAACAAAACACTATTTGTATGCTCAATTTACAGCATTGTGCAAATGTTCAAGGAAGTAGTTCAGGAAATTGACAATACTGGCTGAAACACAAAAGGTGAATTGTCAATTATGTTTCTTTCCAACAGAGACAGATGGAAACATTTTACTCACCTGTCGTAATAATCTCTCTGAAAGTCATAGTCGAGCTCAAATGAGGAACTGCTGTTCAGGAAGAAAAATGAGAAGAGTCCGTAAGGAAATATGCAGACGGTAATAGTATCAGTTCTTTCCAAAAGTCTGTCTTCTCAAGTCAGACGAGCTTTTAGATTTATGTTTTATTTATGATACTTTTCTGGTTACATTCCTAGGCTAGCTTTTCTTGAGAAGTGCTGTGCAACAGCTGTAACATTGTTAGTATAGGAATCATTGTGACTGACCTGTACATGTCTCCAGCCGAGCGTTTGGTGGTTTTTGACCTGTGTGGTTTGGGTTCTCCAGCCAGGTTGATGTCTGAGGAAAAACAGATCAATGACAGAGTGATGCCAAGGGCTTCAGATCCCTTTAATGTTCAGATTTAGGGAGTTGTTGGGAGTGCATGTTCATGAGTTTAACATGTGAACATGCAAGACAATTTTGTGACATCACAACTAGTTGGGAAGCCAATCATGATCCAGTTTGAAACTTACACAAGTGCTTCTTTTATTCACTCACGTACTGTAATATGTGACAAACAAAGCATTCAATCTTTTGATTTGAGAAGCTGGAACCAGCATCAGTTTCTTCAAGTATGTTTATTTTTTTGCTTCAGACTTTGCTCTACTGGAGGTACTTGTTAATTTTACGTTCTAAGGCCTTAAATATTACTCAAAACAGTCTGAGAAGGAAAAAAAAAATGACACTTTGGCTAACTGTTATCAACCATTAAACATACGCAGCCTGTGACAAAGGACCTTAAATAATAAAAAAGGTTGGGAACCACTGTCCTACTGGAACCTGCTTCAAAGATGAGCTTTACCAAGGATGTGTCTTATATTAAAAGTAGAGTCATGAGAGCACCTAATGGAGACTGTAATCAAAACTGGCTTTGATGTAAAAATCATCTTCCAGTGTGCCTCCCTCATTCCAGAATGTAAAAAAACAACAACAAACAAACTGGAAACTTACCAAGGACTTGTCCGACAATCATCCTCCCGTCCTCCCCGCCGACAGCAGCTCGGGCGTTCCTCTCGTTGACGAACTGAACGAAGGCGTAGCCCTTGTGGACGGAGCAGCCTACGATCTTGCCGTATTTGGAGAAGATGGCCTCGACATCTCCCTTGGTGACCAGCAGGGTGTTGAGGTTGCCGATGAAGACCCGAGAGTTGAGGGAGCGCTGGTCGGTCTTGTTGGTGACGTTGCTGCTGGCCATGAGGCTGGAGGTGGTGGGTGAACGACTGGGAGAAGACACACAGACACAGGGTCCCAGATTTAGTAGCAGAATGAGCAACACTCACCCCTCTGAACTACTCCTGCTGTCACTGGGTCAAATACTGGAGACTCCCCAGAATCAGCAGACACGATCAGCAGGCTTTCCTGGGAAATTAAAACCTTTAAAAATCACAAATGGACAAGTGCTGACGACAAAAGGAGAAAACTGCAGGAGGTTATGGGTTGATATGAGGCCATTTACCCTGTTTGTCAACAGGAGACATGTAAAATATTGAAATCCATCCAAAGCCATCACCCTTTCCTTGAATAAAATGTATAAGGAGCATGTGTAGCTGCAGTGATAAAGATAATATCTAATTTGGCACCACATGCTCGCACACCAAGCACATTAAGTCAAATTAGATTACACAATAAGCATCCTCATGTGACGCCTGTAACAAACTCGAACACATACTGACCAGACAGTATGTGTGGGATCATAGCAACAGCACCAAAATGGCCCTTGCACACTGAATTATGAATTTGAGGTGCTGCATTTACTTGGAACTAAAAGGTAACGGTAGAATACAAACCTTTAAGTCAGAAAGTTATTTGCATCAGTGTATTTGTTTTAGCTATTCCAGTATATGATGTGTGGTGCTGCTGTTATCGTGTGTCCATACCACACAGTATTATCTGGCAACATATTACAGGAAGTTAAAGATTAGCTTGATTTAAAAGCATCTGAATAACTGGGTTCCAGCCTGCTACTCGACATTATATACACCATAGAGGTGTCACTGTTTTAGGCATGACCTCCCTGTTAAATCCCTTATATTACAACTTTATCAACACAAATGCCCATCACCAGTGTTTCGCACAGGATGTTATATTTCAATTGACAAAAAGCCACGCCCTTTCAACGCAACAAAATTATTTTCAAAATGTTCAAGGCTGCCCCCCGACCCACCCACCCACCCAATTCTATTAACTGAAGAATTTCCAAGATAGTGGCATGTTTACAGCCTGTGTTATATTAAGGAGCAGCACATTTTAATTCACTGGCATGACATCTGTTATGTGATGACAGTAAGCCGCAGGGTTCAACTCAAAGTAACCGTCCTACACTTCCACCTAGTGACAGGAACAGGACCTGAAACCACTTGAGGGTTTTGACATTATATCACAGGGCTCACAGCAAGACTTGGAGCTTGTGAAATTATTTTCAATGTCACATGCCGGCAAGGCTAAAATTTCCAAAGCTGCAAGGTAGGGCCTACTGTTTAGAGTTTGATGAGTCGGGATTTTGATGTGGACGATACTCTCAAAAGAAATCTCAACTCAATATTCCTTAACGGACGTTTTGGGCAGGTATATTGGCGCTTTCATACAGTATTATATTAGGGGTCGGTGGTTTGGTTTCTGGGGATTTGTCAGGTAAATATGATGAAGCAGGCAGAAACAATGACTGTTCATTTCACTCAACAGGAGCTGTTACACGTTCAGAAAAGTGCATCCTTTAGTTGTAATGCAGAGGACACCATTTAAGCTATACCACGATATTGAAACTAGTTCTGATATCATAGTCTATGTTGCATATCCCACAGAACAAAGGATTTGCGCATCTCAATTTGTAAAGCATATCCAATAAACAGGTTATATTACGATTCCTCTAATAGACAAGGGAAGGCGTGAGACCTCAGTGAAGTCGGAAAGGGGAAGTGAGCCCTGATAGAGCAAACATAAAAACAGCAGCGGCATCAACAGTAACACCCCCTGGCTGACAGGGAGTCAAACATTCATCACTCACTCCATAGCGTCTGTGTGCAGGGCTGTCGTCTGTCTGATGTTTGACACTGTGGGCTGGGATCAGTTTGGGCTGGTGTCTCGACCTTCACCTTCGCCCCTCGCGATTTATACTGAGGTGACAGAAAACACACCTCAGTCAAGCTAAGCAGAGTTATCTTGTACCAAGTCTTACCTGGGTGGAGTGTGTAACAAGAGTCAGTGACGAGGCAAAAACAGTAAAATAGCTCTATACAAAACACACAAAAAAAAAAAGTTTCTCTCTCCAAGACAATCCCATTACAACCAGCCGCTTTGGGGCTGCAACCTGACCCTAATGCATGCTTACAGCAACATAATACTATTAAACATAAGCTGTGAGAAGTGACAGAATACAGTGCATATCCAAGTTTTAGAGAAACAAATCTAAACCTGCTGGGACTAAACACCTAAGTAACAAAACCATTACATTCATATCACTAACTGGACAGAAAAGCGCAGTGGGTAGGCCCCAGCTGGTCCATGTACGCTTATGTTTGTGCAGCCCTTATGAAACAGACCAAAGCATGGTAGTATATAAGCAGTGTAGGTGAAGCCTTTTTAATGTGGATCAACTTGAACCACAAGCCTTCTAATAAGGTTAAATGCATAAATTAACTGTATACAACCCTTAATGTTATCTCGCAAAACCTTCAACTGACAAATCATGTGAACCTATCAAAAGGCATTTTCATGTTTACACAAACTTAAGGCAAATGTTGATTACTGAGGTGTCAAATTGAACAATCAACTGTGGTGGCTTGACATTATTATTATTCACGATGGAGTTCTGCCAATCCATAATGGTGGTGCCATTTATTTCATACTCATTAAACATGGAGGGATATCAGTTTGGAGTGACATTATATTAAGTAGGTTAGGAACTACTGACCTCTAATTCAAGAATACATCAAAACTAGATGCAGGACATGACAATAAGGCAAACAATAGATGTGTATCATTAATGTTATTAACCCAATAAAATACTAGAGTTGAGTTTCATCATCTCAAAATGGGTGGAAAGTAGAAGCCATGTAGACAGACTTTCAGTGAAAATAGAGATTTCACTTGTTAGCACTGTAATATGAAATTCTGGGAATTACTTTATACATCATCTTATAGGACAACTGTTTAGTGTCATGTAAGTGCAATCCTCCAGTGATGGGCTTTGAATATCTTAGTATTTGCCATTTAATGTAAAACGCTTTTATTCATTGGCTTCTGTCTCTAATGAAATTACTAAGTGGGGTTTATGAGTGTACCTGCGGCCTAGGAGTGAATGTGAAAGCGTGAGTTGATTTAAATACACATAAACAGCCATAATACTCTTTCAGATTGATAGATGTTTAATATAATGTGTATTTGTAACGTTATGTAACAAAACTGAGGCCACTGGCAGTCCAAAGCATCCAAAATCAGAAAAGTCACTCTTCATCATGGGAGGAAAAAGCACGGGAAAAATCTACTCCACAAAAAACAAACTGGGCAGTATGTAGCCAGAAAAGCAGAGTCTGGGCATTATCAAAAATGACCTAAACCATCCACAACACACCCGCCTGGAACAGCGCCATCGCCAGGCTTCAGTGTGAAACACAGGCCCTGCGTTAGCCTTGGTGGCTCAACGCCGGCTAGCATGGCTAACGTTAGCCAACCACCAATTGAAAAGCACAAAAAAAATACACAGATATCAGACCAGTTCCTCTGCTTGCAAAAACCAAAACCTGCAAAATCCTTCTAAATTGTGTAGTCGATCATTTGTAATCAATCACGGATGAGGATGAAACTGCGACTATAAAACCAAAGGAGCGTCTGACGCTGTTAGCTAGCGCTAGCTGGGCTGGCTGAGAAGCGTGCCAAAAACAAATTAGTCCCATCAAGGAAAAGTCTTCACAATAAACTCTACAAAAACGAAGCTACACAAACTTGCAAAAAATGGATGGATGAAATTGTAGCTAAGGTGCATCCAAAAGCGTCGTGTTTCTAAAAACCACAACCAGCGTTCTTGTTTTTGAGGGGGATGAGAGTCTCCAAGTTAGCTAAGCTAGCTACCTCGCTAGCCAGCACATTACGTTCTGTCCACTCGCAAAATAGAAAAAGCATCGTTGAAAAAAAATCCAAAAAGAAAAGAAAAAGTAAGGAAAAAAAGAAAAATGTCTGGAACAAAATACTCACCACGACCTTTACGAGTAAAATGTCTTGCTTTCGGTAAAATCTGTCAAATTGCTACTTGGGTCGTCCCTTTTGAGCAGAAGCGATTCGCCCCCCTGAGCAGCGAGCTAGCTTTCTTCTAGCTGCCGTGCTAACGTGACGAGATGGCGCAGTACTGGACAGCGGTGCTGGTTTTGTATCACCGAGCAGTCCGAGGGAGCGGGGTAAGTAACTGAGCTATCACATAAAGAACACTACATACACCGGTGTGACCAGCTGTGTAAAACGTACTCACCTGTTGTCTTTGAAAATCAGTTCTTCTTGCCTCCAACAAAAGCCTCCAAATATCTTTGTTTTGATTTGTCTTTAGCTTTGCTTTTGTAAACAAGCCAACGGCTATATCAGTGACAGTCGTAAATTGTGTCAATCTTAAGACAAACACGTTTTATTTAATGGTTTTAGTTCTCTTGGCAGGAAAAATATGATTACGAATGTTATCTTTACACATAAATGCTAAAGGACCTTTAAAGAATTTGTGCTATGTGACATATTATCATGACAACAACCACTTAAGCGAGATTTATGCCAAAACACAAACATTTTTATTGTGATTTATGTACTTGTTCCCTTGTTGTTGTGAGAATTAACACATCAAACTGATCAGACCTTTTTGTTTTAAACAGCTAACATACCGTGCAACTAATTGGCAATCAGCCTAATATGAGTCACACATGCAGCTGTGATTAATTATGACACCTTTTTGTGAGGTGTTTTCACTCATTTCTCCACCATGTAGACAACCTGCATCTTTGCATGCAGAGAATAAAACTCATTCCCCCACTACATAGGCATAGAAGCTGTGTGAATATTAAAGGAAACAAACAGGCACAACAGAGACCGGTGGAGGAATGTAATTAAGTACATATTCGAGGTACGTGTACTTTATTTTAGTATTTCCATGTTAAGCAACTTTATGCTTCTACTCCACTACATCTTACAGGCAAATATTGTACTTTTTACTGCACTATATGTGATGCATTGCTGTAGATTAAACCAAACGTTTGTAAAGTAGTTAAAATTAGCTTAACCTTAAACAACTACAGCAGTAAAATGCAGCACTTTAATGCAGTAATATTAATCCAAAAACATCATATATGCTATAATAATAAAACTCTGACAGGGACCATTTTTTGCACATTAAATACTTTAACTTTTGATACTCTAAGTACCTTTTGCTGATAATACTTAGATACTTTTACTTGAGTGAAGAATCTGAATACTTCTTCCACCACTGCCAGAGACCCCATTTTCTAAATAGAAACCATGGATTAATAATAACCCTCACATGGACTAATTTGGTTCTTTGTAGGTTTTGTTCCATTCATCTTCCAAAACATTTGATCTTTTCATACACATCAGTGCATTTATAAATCACACTGCATTTAAATATTGTACTTTGGTAAAGAGACAGAATACTGGTGTATTACCACAGCCAGCCAGGAGGTGGCACTGCTGTTATAAAAAGAAATGAAGGGTGACACTGGACAAGACGTTTTGACAATCTGAAGATTAAAAACTTGCATTAGGACTCTCTGCTTCACTACCCTACACAAAATCCCCCACATACAGTAATGGAAAAAAGAGTAAAGTATTATGCCCAGCTTAGGTTATACTCATACTGATTCTTGTATTGTATGTTTTCAGCGCAGGACTGTTGGGATGATGTGTGATTTTTGGTTTGACTACAGCATGTGGGACAGCAGATGAACTGAACGTCCTGTTTCAGGTACCTCATCTGAATTCGCAAAAAAGCTCAGGAGATAAAATAAGAAGTTTTCATAAGAATAAAGTTTAAAAATCTCTTCACACTCATGGTACACCCACACTGGTGTTTTCTTTTATTTTGGCCTGATTAGACCTCATCACAGCGCCGCTTTACTTTCCTGTCGAAGCTGAAAGACAACTTCCACCTTTAACATTATTGGTACATTGAGTTTGACGACCTCACATAATCCTATTCATAGCTCTGTCTAACTTCAACCTGAGCAGAGGCCTAATCAGCCAGAATAATTGAAAGCACCTATGTGGGTGTGCAGGACCTTTAAATATAATGCCAATATTGTCAGATGAGTTGTCCTCTTATCTCTTAATTTGTCATCTTAAAACACAAGGAACACATTTGAAAACATGCAGCAGTAAAACAACCCCCCC